>JAVKOQ010000065.1:0-65000 GCA_031835245.1 Balamuthia mandrillaris | reverse complement strand
GAGAAGAGAAGAGTGGAGGAGCAGTTGAGAAGAAAGGAGGAGGAGCGATTAAAAGCGGAGGCAGAGAAAGAGAGCGAAAGGAGAAGAGAGGAGGAGAGGAAGCGAAAGGAAGAGGAGCAGTTGCGAAAGGAGGCCCAGCAGAGGATCACAGCGGCAGAGCAACGCAAACAGGAGGCTGAGAAGCAAAGAAAGGAACTGGAGGAAGAAAAGAGAAGGTTGTTGGAGGAGATACAAAGAAAAGAGAAGGAGCGACAAGCGTCGGAAGCGCGAAAGGACCAAGAATGGAAGCGAAAGCAGGAAGAAGAAAAGAAAAGCATGGAACAACGCATCGCGGAGGCCGAAAAGAGAAGAGCAGAGGCGGAAGCGCTGAAAAAGCAGATGGAAGAAGAGAGGGCTCGTCTCGAGATGGAAATGAAGCAAAGAGAAGAGGAAAAGCGACGACAAACAGAGGCGGAGTGCAAAAGAGAGGCGGAGGAGCGGCGCAAAGAGGAAGAACGCAGAAAGAATGAGGAAGAGTCCATTCGCAAAGAGGTCGAAAAACGCTTGCAAGAAGCAGAGAGAAGACAACTCGAGTTGGAGGAAGCAAAGAAGAAACTGGAAGAGGAGAGAAAGCAAATGGAACATTTGGCTCAAGACTTCATTCGCAGACAAACGTTAGCGCTTGCGGAGAAGGAAAAGCAGAGAAACCTCCAAACAAAGGCTGGCATGAAGGAAGACATCATTGCCCGTATCGTTCCAAACTATGTCGATCGCTTGAGAAAAGCGCTATTGGGGGCTGACGTGACGGTGGAGATTGACTGGAAGTCCTTCGAGAAAGCCAAGAAGCCGAAACTGGCGATACAGTTGCTTTATCAATGGGATGATTACTTTGTCTTGGGACAAGTGGTCGCTGCTGTGGAGGACATTGCCTCTCTTTTGAAGAAAGAGAAGCCAGAGGAGGAAGAGGAAGAAGAAGGAGGAAAGGGAACGGAATCGGAGTACCTTACCTTGTGCAAAGAACTAGCGACCATTCGAGTGCATTGCTTTGACAGAAAGAAGAGAAAAGAGACGATGACAGAGGAAGCTGTCGTTGAACCTCCACTGATCAGTCTGACAGAGAGCCAACTATCAGACGAGAACGCCCACCTCACGATTGAAGTGAACGGAGATTACAGTAAAGGTGTGTTTGGCACTATGATTCCTCTTCTCCCGCATCAGCACAGCAACAACGATAACAGTTACTACAGCCAAACGTTTGAAGCGCTCTCGCGACGTTTCCCGCGATCTCAACGCATTCAGAAGCAACTCTACAGAGAACGTTTGGAAGGAGACATAATACCTTTCTACGAGAGCAAAATCAACGAACTTCTCTCTTCTGACTCCAACTTTCTTCAAGTGGATTGGAATTCCTTTTCTCCTCCATCCAATGATGATAGAGCTGCTGCTTGTCTTCTTCGTAGCCTCTCTGCCCGGGATGGATGTTATTCCTTTCAACCAGTGTTGGAAGCCATCCAACTTCTGCTCTCCCCACCACGCACCTTCGCAACGTATCCACTGAGTTCTAATGATATATTGGGGGTCGTATCGCACGTACGAATAGTCAACAGCAATCACAAAAAAGCACTCTTTCAACCTCTCTCTTCTTCGTCATCTTCTTCCTCCGCTGTTTTAGAATTGCACTCTATTTGGAACAACAGCAATAACGTTGTTGCTGGTGGTGATGATGGTGATAGTGACATTCTTCATCATCAACGCTTCCATTCGGCACCACAAATCGCAAGGACTATCATGCTGGCTGTCCTCCTTCGCAAATGTGCTCCTTTTGCTGCTGCAACAGACAGAAAGAAATCTGTCAAAGACGCAACAATAGATGGGGAGCTCTCCGCTTTGGCTCTGCTGGAACAGTTTGCGAAATCTCCTGCCATTCAAGAGCAAGGCAACACCCAGCTGTTAAAATGGGTTCTCGCTCATCCCTGCTTCTATCAACCAGTACCTCTCTCTCTCCCTCTCTCTCTCTCCCTCTCTCCACTCGTTTAACTTACATCTTCATTCTTCAAGAGCAAAGCTGTACTAGCGGCAGTGGAACATTGGCGGAACGAAAGCGGAACTGAACTACAAGCAGAAACAATCATCCACTCATGGAACTGCACCAAAGTAAACTTCAGAGGAAAGCTTCAAGAGAGAGTGGTGGTGCTAACCGATCGCGCTCTTCACACCTTTGCCTACCACTTTGGCAAGCAACAAGTGGTCAAGTCTCGAGTGCATCGCTATGACCATTCTTACTACGATCAAGTCGTTTGCGGGATGCGAAAAGAAGGAACAGCCGTTGTGGCGACAAGCGACGATAAAACGGCGGCTGAAATCATGTTGCGCTATGATGCGAAGCAGCTGAACAAAGAAGGCGGAGGTGTGGTGCTTCGAACGAGTCCCGACGTGAAGACAGTTGACATCTTGAACGTGATGCAAAAGATGGTGCACCAATTGACCATGATTGAGCCCTCGTGGAAGCAGGTCACGTTGTTTGAGACGATCCATCATCCTAAACAATGTGCGCAAGACCTGCTTTCTTCCCTCCATCAACAGTTGCTTGTGCAAGCGAACGAGTGGAAGAAACGCCCCATCGCGCTCTCTTCGGAACTCTCATCTTTGACTCTTCCTGATTGTATCGGTTTGTTGCAACTCATTCTTACCGGAGGTGGCAACGAAGAAGAGCAGTACGATCTTCTACAGCCACCAGAAACCTGGCAAGCAACATCATCTACTTCTTCTGTTGGTCTCACCAAAGTGTTGGAGCAAGTGCTGGGCCATCTCTCTCAATTGTGCAACAAGCAGCAGCAGTTCTTGACAGTGGCGTTGCCAAGCTTTCCTCACTTGCTCCTCTTCCTTCAAGAACTTAGGGATGCCGTAAAGAAGAAAGGAGAAAAACTGGTCATGCCTTTATCCCTCGAAACTGATTCGAGCAGCTCTGCTTCGTTGTTCCACGTCTTGCAACTGATCAAAGAAATATTGCCAAGAGAAACCATCAAACCAACTGCAGCCCGAGTCATGGATGTTCCTCTTCCTTCTCCACTCGACATCATTAATGGCATTCTTGACTCCGTTGCTAACGACGATGAAATGAAAGGTGATTTTCTCATCATTCACCCCTTCTCTTTGCTTGTATTCCTCCCAGTTCTAACGACTTTCTCTCGCTCCAAACAACTGCTAAAGAAATGACAGTTCAACTGAAGCAACCAACGACAGAAGTGGATGTAGCCAAGACGTTGGACAAAATCATTACCCTGTTAGCCGAAAAAGAGCTTCCCTCTCTCGACGATGCCATATCCTCTCTCATCCCTCCCAAAATGGCAGCCGTGATGTGGTCCGGTCTCCCAGTTCAGTCTCATCATCTGCACGCAACAGGAGCCAGCAGCGGTGCAAGCGGGAGTGGAAGTGGTGGGAGTGGAATGTTTGGGTTTGCTAGAAAGATTGTGCACAAGGCTCCAGACCACAAAATGCTTTCGCTTCTTCCAATTCCTGAGGAAATACACAAGGACCTTAGCATTGCTCAAGGTACATTTTGGTTTCTGGTTGTGCATTCATTTTTATTTCAAACTCTCATTTTGACTTGTTTTCAGAGTTGGTGCAAGAAGTGGGGTGGAGCTTGCATGCGGCAGCACAAGCAGCTTCTGTGACTTCCTCGTTGCACAGCAAATCACCACCTCTGTGGTTGCTACCTCCTCGCAACTTTTTGTAAACAAAACAACCGTTCTTTCCGGGTTACTTGTTCATTCTCTCGCACACCTCTCTCCCTCCCCCCCTCTCGCGTCCAAATGAAGAACGCCTTTTCCTCTCCTTCTCTCCTGCCCTTCACACCTCTCTCCCTCTCCCCTCTCGTGTCCAAATGAAGAACGCCTTTTCCCTCAGCAAGTGTTATATAACGGTGTAGCATCCTTTTTGGCAAGTGTCGACAAGTGACTCTTGAAGAAAGAGACAGCACGACGACATGCGCACATGCGGCAGCATGCACCGGCGGAAGAAAGATCGGCTCTTTGGGTACCTCTTGCTGAGCTACTGTTGCGTTGTGTTTGCCTGTATATCTGCAAGTGGTGAGGTGAGCATGGTGCAACAGCAGCAGCAACAAAACCAAACGGAGCCTTCCCCCATGGGAAAGGTCTTTGGACCTAAAGAGCCCATCGAAGTGGACCATCCTGGAGTGTTGGCAGCTGCTCAGGTAGGTTCTTTTATTTTCGGCCTTTGAAGTGTTCGCTGACCAACGTTCATATTGTTTTGTTAGTTTGCAACGAAGAAAATCAGCGAGGCGTATGCGGAAGTGCTATCCTCACCAGCTTACCACGATGTGAATCTGGATCAACCTTGGTTCTCCCTTCACAAAGTGTTAAAAGCTGAAACGAAGGTGTGTCCCCTTTGCTTCTCTCCTCTCTTCTCTCTGCTTTTGCTCGCTTCTGCTCACTCTCGTTCTCTTGCCTTCTCTTCCTTGCTTCTCGCTTCAAGGCCACAGTGGCTAACACAGCTTTCTTCTAAATGACATAAAGAAAGCCCAAGGAGTCAAACTATTCATGGATATGGTGCTCTACAATCCGCTGGCGCTTATTCCGGACCTCGAAACTCGGTTAACCAAAACTGCACAAGAAGCAAAGAATCAGGAAACAGAAAGTATAACGCAAGGAGAACAAGAAACAGAAGGGGACAAACAAGTGAAGGCGGTCAACAAAAAAGACTTGGGAGGCTTCAGCAAGTGGCAGAGCGAACAATACCTCTACATCACCGACTGGAGCAAACGGTTAGAGCTGCAGCAACAACAGAACCTGCCAGAGGTACGGCGTAAGCAGCTCATGGGATACCTGATGGGACTACATCCGACCAAGATGAGCAAGCACTTGAAGGGAGGAAACAGAATACCTGGGCTCATGCCTGAGCTGCACCGTGTTATTGTCTATGTGGATGTAAAGAAGCAAATGGATGTGGAGTTTCATATGCTGGTAGAGAAGGAGCATGATGGTGGCCTCTCATTGGAGCAAAAGGAGCTGTTGTGGCTTGAGATCTTGCAGCATCATCAACATCACACGCAGAAAGAGGGATATGAGGAAGAAGGGGTGTCTGCTGATTTGGCATCAACACCCTCGACTCCATCTGACGTTGTTCTATAATAATAACTCTATTGTTGAAGAGAGAGAGAGAGAGAGAGAGAGAGAGAGAGAGAGACCTAGATTTGCCAATAGCGTCCATCCAGAGAAGTCTGCATGTTAGGTACCACCGCTGCAACGCTTCTGGTACGTGTTCGTTGTGCTCTGGTTGGCCTAACAGAGGAGGAGGAGGAGGAGGAGGAGGAAGAAGAAGAAGAACTCGAAGAAGAACTAATCCTCTGCTCTGTTTTTGTTTTCTGATGTTTCTTGTGACCATCTGCACTGACGGACCGGTCGCCACTCTTCTTTTTGGCTGGTTGTCGCTCTTTCTTCTTTTCGCTGTTAGAGGACATGATCTTGTCCCAGTCTTCGGGATAGAGAAGGGGTTTTGCCTTCACTCCAGGCTTGCCCTTATCGGCAGTGCCATACCAGTCCTTCTTGCCTTGGCTTAACGCCTTATTCATGCCCTGCATTCTCCTTATGTTCCGCTGAAGAAATAGCTTGTTCTTTACGCGGCTGTTACTGCTGTCGCCTTCTTCTTTTCCTCCTTTCCCTTCGTGTTTTGCAGTGGCCCTTTGCCAAAGAGCGTCCAAAGGGATACGCTTCCTGGTTGGGTCCAGCAGACGGCTGATACCCACTTCATCCAGAAACATGGCCCTGAGATAAGGTCTACCATCGTGCTCCCGTCGCCGTCCTGGTCGCCAGCAGATGAGCTCCATCTCTGTGTCTTTGTATGGCAGGTAGATGAACTGCTTAGGTCCCCGTTGCTTCTTTTCTCGCGTCCCGTCTTGCCTTCTTCTTGTCCCGGCAGTCGTCGATGCTGCGGCCGTCATCGTTTTGCTCTTTTTGCTCTTGGTGGCGCGCGGTTGCTCCCGCTCTTTGCTCTTCTTTCTCCTTTTGCGTGGTTTGGTTTGGCCATCCTCGCCCTCTGTCTTCTCTCCTTGTTGCAGTTTGGCCTTTCCTCTGTCCCTCTTTCTCCGTTTCCTCTCCTCTTTGTCCTTTTTCTCTTCCATCTCCTCATCGTCCCTTTGCTTCTTCTTTCTCTGTTTGCTGGGTTTGGTGGTGATCGTGGTGGCGGGTGGGGAGTGTTGTGGCGGCGTCGATGCCGTCTCCGTCGCCGTCAAGTCCAACAAAACGGGGCGAGCGTCTTGAGGAGCGTTGCAGGTCGGCGCCACTCCCTTGGCTTCGTTCCGTGCTGGCTCACTCCCCACCGGCACCTCTCCTCCTCGTCCTGAATTGCTGTTCTCCTCCACAGGGTGGTGGTGCATTGGTGCTGGTGCTTCAACCGCTCCATGACCTCCTGTTCCCTCTGCAACCTCGTTGCTCGATCCTTCCATAACTACTTCACAGGCAGCACGTTCTCGTACCTTTCCTTCCTCTTTCGCTTCTTCTTGTTCTTCTTCTTCTACTACTTTCTGTTCTTCTTGTGCTTCTTCTTCATCATCTTGTTCATCTTCTTCCTTTTCCTCCGCCCGATAAAAACAGGGGGGCCTGATTTCTATGTCCACGAGGAACCGCTCGAACTCCCTCCCGACCTGCTCGTCGCTCATGCGCATCCACTTGGCCGGAACCTCCTGCCTGTACCAACGCGAAAAGGCTTTCCAGGTGGCCACCGCCATCTCATCGTCCTCCGGCGTGGAGGCATGCCACCAACCCCCTCCTCCCCCACCGCTCATCCTTCTCTTCTCTTCTGTTCTTGCTTTCGAGGACGATAGACAAATTCTTCCCGCCACGGTTTCTTATTTGTTACAGCAGCGACACGTCGGAGCGACGGAAAGACGAAGAAAATTGTGACTAGGATGGGCCCTCGAACAACGCAAAAAAAAAAAACTAACACATCAGAAGGATGCTGCCCTTTGAGGGAGGGGAGAAGGGGCGAGGAGGAGGAGGAGGGGGCAGCGGCAAGGTAGCAGCACTGCTGCTGGCGGTGCTCTTTCTTCTGGGGCTGCTGTGCTCCGTCTCGGAGGGCAGGATCCCTCCCGCCCAACGAAAGTTCACCAGCGTCGCCGTCAACGAGCTCATCGCCCGGTACCTGCCCAGGTTCATCGACCCGGAGCTGGGCCAGCTCTTTGAGAACTGCCTCCCCAACACGCTGGACACCACCGTGCAGTACTACAACCTCACCGGCACCAACCCCGATGCCTTCATCATCACCGGCGACATTGACGCTATGGTTTGTTGGAGAGGGTGTGAGGGCCCCCCTTTGTCCCAAGAGACCCATCTATCTTGACCCAGCTATCTTGCTTTCAACAACAGTGGTTGCGAGACAGCATGAACCAGGTGCTGCCTTATGTGCCGTTTGCAACGCAGGACAAGCCCTTGAGCCTGCTGCTGTGCGGCCTGATCAAACGGTCCGTGGCCAACGTGCTTTGGGACCCTTACGCCAATGCCTTCAACTATGCCAACGAGGGAGGGCCTAACCAAGGTTTTTTCCGCCTCTGTTGCATGTTTTCTCTGCTTCTCTATGCTTCTCCTTCTTTCTTACTTTCATGCCCACTATTCTCTTCATCTTTCTTTCTCTTCTCTTCTCTTCTCTCTCTCTCTCTCTCTCTCTCTCTCTCTCTCTCCCTCTCTCTCTCTCTCTCTCTCTTCACCCATATCATCAAAACCAAACAAAGGAGATACCAGGAAGCCACCCATGACGCTTCATGTGTACGAGGGCAAGTACGAGCTGGATTCGCTGTTGGCAGTGTTGAAGCTGTCCTACCAATACTGGAACGCCACCCAGTCCGCTTCATGTTTCGACAGTGCCTGGCTGCAAGCGGTCACCCTCATCGTAAATACGATGATGGTCCAGCAGGCCGGCACTGAGGAAACCTTAGCAAACCCTCCTTACCTCTTTGCCAGACAAACCACCGTCGCTACGGATACCCTCATGCTTCAAATGCAGGGTCCTCCAGCCAAGCGGTGTGGTCCGAATCCTTATCCTTCTCTCTCTTTTGTGTTATTACGTCTTCTCTCTCTCTCTCTCTCTCTCTCTCTCTCTCTCTCTCTCTCTCCTCTCTCGCGTTTCCCTTGGATGACAAAACAAGCATATAGGATTGGTAAAGACTGCATTCAGACCCTCTGATGATGCCACCACGTTACCCTTCAACATCGCCTCCAACGCCATGGCCGTGGTGGAACTACAGCACCTCTCTGAGATGCTCCTCGCCCTCAACCTCTCTCCCTTACTGGCCAAGCAGGCCCTCCTCCTGGCCAATACTATCCAGCAAGCCATCAACAGCGTGGGCATCATCGGCCGCACGGACGTGGGTCGCGTCTATGCCTACGAGGCGGATGGCTTCGGCTCCGCCCTCTTCATGGACGATGCCAACCTGCCCAGCCTCTTGAGCTTGCCCTACTTGGGCTATGTGGCGAGGGAGGACCCGCTCTATCTCAACACCAGAAAGTTGGTGCTCAGCGCTGCGAATCCCTATTTTTCCAGCGGCACTGTAGCGGCGGGAGTGGGCAGCCCTCATACTGGCCTCTCGTACATTTGGCCTATGGCCTTGATCATGCAGGTACCATGCATACCACAATGGCTCTCTTCTTTCCTTGTCCCTCTCTCCTCTTCTCTTCTCCTTCTTGGCCACCGACACTGAGTGCACTGCACAACAAAGGCCCTCACCAGCAACAACGATACAGAGATCGCATTGTTGCTCGACCAAATCAAAGCTTCGTCGGCCGGCACGGGCTTCATGCACGAGAGCTTCTGGAAGGACGACGCCAACCGGTACACTCGCCCGTGGTTCGCCTGGGCCAACTCCCTCTTTGGCGAGCTGATCCTGGCGCTGGCCAGGGAGCGGCCCCACCTCATCTTCTTCCCTCCACCATAGCCCACGTCAGCACGAGCAGCAGCGCGGCTGCTCGTTTTGTGCACTTAACCCCCCCATTCGTGCACCATTGCTGCACTATTTGTCGGCAAGCAGAGGTCCATATGTCGACGAATAAAATAAATGTCGACATCATTCTCCAAACAATAAAATAAAAAAAAGGGTTTGAAAAAAATATAAATAATAATAAAAACAACAACAACGGGAAGAAGGGAAGAAAAAAGAAGAAAATGTCTTCGACGACCTCCGGAACGCAGCCTTTGTTGGAACGCGCTTGTAAAGATGATCCGGAGGAGCTGTTCGAATTGGTGGATGTCATAGGCAACGGGTGCGCTACCTTCATATCTTTTTTTAAAAAAAAATTGATTGTTATTTTTTTTGAATCTGTCGTTCTTGTCGCGAATGACTTGATTGGAATTGATGTTTGCGAGTTTGATTTGTTTATGCTTCATCTTGCTCAACTAGCAGCAGCGCTCAACCTTTATTTTATAGAAGCCCCGCTACTTCATTTTTATTTTATTTCAAGTGGCCACTTTTTTTTAATGTAAACGGTCATCTAAAATCTTTCTTTTTCTCTTTTTTTTCCAGAGCTTTTGGCACTGTTTGTTCTTGTTTGAACAAGCAAACGTTAGAGATGGTGGCCGTTAAATTTATTCCGATCGAGTCGGAGGACACCTTTAAGCTGCAGCGAGAGATCGACATCATGAAGAAAATACCCTATGCCCCTGAAATTGTACCACCTTTGCCCCCTTCCTTTTGTGTCTCTGCTTCTTGTTCTTCTCCTTCATGTGCTTCCAACCTGTTTCTTCTCCTCTGCGTCCTTATTCTCTCTCTCTCTCTCTCGCGCGCTCTCTCTCTCTCTCTCTCTCGCTCTCTCTCTCTCTCTCTCTCTCTTTCTCTCTTTCTCTCTCCTTTAATGTGCTGCTACTTTGGTTCTAACCACAGAGCGTGTATAGGTGAAGTATTTTGGTTGTTACGTTAAAGACAATATGCTGCTGGTTCGACCTGCTTTCTTTCTCATTATTAGTTTCAAGCTCCACCCAACTCACATTTATTATTTATTCCAACAAAGATTGTGATGGAGTACTGTGATGGAGGGTCGTTGATGGATATCCTAAGGGCATGCAACAAAACGTTGGAGGAAGCACAGATAGCAGCTGCTAGCGCTGCTGTCGTGAGAGGCCTTCAACACCTTCACAAGACTGTCAAAATAATGCATCGTGATGTCAAGGCCGCCAACGTTCTGCTCAACAGCAAAGGAGAAGCCAAGTTAGCGGGTACTTACATACATGCTTCTATTATTTTTTGGTGTTTGGTTTTGGTTGAGACTAATAACGTTTTGTTTTGTTGTTAGACTTTGGAGTAAGTGCACAGCTGGCCACTTCGGCTCAACGGCAAAAAACCGTGATAGGCAGCCCTTATTGGATGGCCCCTGAGTACGTTGCATAACATTTTTTTTAAAAAAAACAGGACACAACAAGAACTAATGGTGCCTCTTTCTTGTTAAAATAGGGTCATCGACCAAGCCGACTCTGATAGTGCCGTCGGCTATAACAACAAATCAGTACCGCATCTCCCACCTTATTCTCCCACCCTCTTTTCGCTTCTTTTTTGTTACCCTCGTTCTCTCTTCTGTCGTTCTCATCTTCTCTGCTCCTTGTCCCTCTTTTCTCCTCTTTTCTCTCCAACATTGGGTTGTTTTGTTACTCACTTCTACTTAAAAGGATATCTGGTCGCTTGGCATAACTGCTATAGAGCTTGCGGAAGGAAAGCCTCCGCATTATGACCTCCTCCCCATTAGAGTACTGTTTTTTTTCTTTTGCTAGTTTCAGACAGTGATATGATCATATCTTATTCGCTTATTGTTTCTATTTATGCCTTACATATTTAGGCTATCCTTAAAATCCCAAATGAAGACCCACCAACGCTGAAGGATCAAGACAAGTGGTCCCCTGCCTTTCACGACTTCCTCGCCAAGTGCTTGATGAAAGATCCTGAGCATCGGCCGACCGCTCAAGAGTTGTTGGATGTAAGTACTTCTCTATTGTTTTTGTTTTATTTGTTTTCTCTTCTCTCTCTCTCTCTCTCTCTCTTGGTTGTCTCTTTGCGTGTCTTATCTTGCTTTCTCTTTCTTCCCGCTCTCTCTCTCTCTCTCTCTCTCTCTCTCTCTCTCTCTCTCTCTTGGCTCTCTCACTGACACACGTACTTTCTTCCTCCCATAAAACTGTGCAGCATCCATTCATCAAAGCGGGCGCAAAGAACCAAAAGCACATCCTGGCAGAGCTGGTGGAGGCCAGCATGCCGGACCTCATCAAAGCTCGCCTGGAGTCCGCCAACGAGTCCGACTCGGAGGAAACCAGCCGAGAGGCGTCTTGGTTCTCGATGGAGCCAGGCACCGTGCTCTCCTTCAACTCGGACACGATGAGGGCCAAGATAGCAGCTCAACCTGCCTTCAACAACGAGGACAAGGACGGAACTGTTGTCTTGTCCAAAAAATCGGGTACTTCTTGATCCCCACATTATTTTCTTTCCCTTTCCATGAGCAAAACAAAAACAAAAAGATAAACTGCTTGTGCTTTTATGTGTGAATAATATTAACATTTGATGACAATGGCGCCGCCTAATCCATACCTGTACAGTTTGATGCTCGAGAGGAGGGAGAGAGAGAGAAGTTCCACTTATAGGGAACTGTTAACTATCATCCCCTTCCTCCTCATCTTCCTCAAGTTCTTCCTCTTCTTCATCCCCTTCTTCTTTGGGTCGCTCATCCGCCTCACAGACACGATTTACAAAGGTGGATAGCTGATCAATCCGCTGAACGCATCGCTCCGCACTATCAGAAGCATGCCCCTTGGCATCACGACAAAGAGTGCGCAGGTTCTCCTCCACGTGGAAAAGGCTGCGGCTGGTGTGCTGCCTGACTTCCTGCCACTGGGCAAAGCAACGCTCTGCCAAGTTTGTGCCTTGTTGCTGGACGTCGCTTACCACGGACTCGCGATGTGCCGTCAGGAGCGCTGATACTTGCGTAAGTTGTCCGATTAGCTTGTCTCGTTGTTGTTGGGTTGATGAGGAAGCAGTAGAAGAGGATAGGAAACGGTCAATCTCCTCTTTCTCAGCGGCCAAGGCTTCCTCCAGTTGCTTTGCCTGTCTGCTTATCTCGGCAAGTGCTTCCTGCTCTCTCTCCTCCTCTCCTCTGAGCTGTGCACGGAGAGAGGCCTCCATCACGTCTAACTCGTAGAAGAACTGCCGCCTCATGTCCAACACTTCTCGCAGTGAACTGTGCTTGACTTGCTTGGCTTGAGCTGCAGCTCTTCTCTCCCCCTCCGCTGCTTCGGTGCGCAGCTGTAGCACTCCTTCTTGTAGCTGCTCCATCGTGTGCTTTCTCTTTCTAGATTGAAGAAGGGCGTCATCTTCACCTTTCTCTTTGTGCGTTGTGGATGATGAAGTACTTTCTGGTGAATCGGTCTCATTCTCTTCCTCATCTTCCTCTTCGTTGGCTTCATCTTCTTCATCCCTTTCAGCAGGAGATGATTTGTTACCTTTGCCCCCGTGCTTTTTCTGCTTTTTGGATGAGGCAACGTCTTTGCCTGTCGCTTTGTTGCTTGATTTCTTGGAATGTAGTGTACTCTTTTTTGGAGGAGCCATCTCTTCCTCTGGATGCACGAGAAGGAGAGCGAGAGTGAGAGAGAGAGAGAGAGAGAGAGAGAGAGAGAGGGAATAAGTGCTGGCGTGTAAAGCAGAAGAGCAAACTGCATAAGAAAGTACCATTAGTTGCTTTGCGTTTTCTAGAGCAGTTGCTGCAATGAGCACCAAACTGCTGGCTGTTACGAAATGCGCTCAATGGCCATGTTCTGTTGCAATATCTACAATAATACACTCCATTTTGCGGCTGAGTCGTATATAAGCAAGAGAGACTGAAATAAGAAACGATTCCTTCTCCAAAAGCGCGACGTCCTTACCATATATTTTGTGTTGTGGTCTTCTTCCACATTTTGTTTGGAAGGTCGTGGCAAGGAATTGTTTCCACTGGATTTCCGTTTGGGGTCTCGTCCCTTAGCCTCTACTTTCTTTCTTTGTTGTTTCAGTTTTTGCTTCTCTTGTTCTTGTTGCCTTCTCTTCTTCTCTTTTCTAAAACGTTCAGTTCAGTAAAGATAGAGCGATTGCAAGAGGTATGATATAAAATGAGAACAAGAATTACTCGACCTTCCCACTAAGACAGGTGTCTCACTTGGTGAAGAACCGTTGTTAGCTTTCTTTGCGGTAAGACTCCAACGCACACCGCATGCATTGCACAACGTGCCTTTTCCATGTGGCCCTCTTCTCCACACTGGATGTATTTATTTAGTGAGAAACCAAGAAGAAGAACAAGAGGAAGAGGCAGAAGAATAACAAGAAAAAGAACAAGAACAAGGCAAGAACAAGAAGAGAGAAACAAGAACAAAAGACAAACTTGGTGTCTCAGTGACGCGACAATAGTCACACTCTCGAATGATGGCTGTAGTGTCTAGACCTTCGCTAGTACGCAATTGAGATAAGGAGCGAGAGCGAGGACGCTTTGTTGGTCGCTCGTTGTGGTCCCGCGTTCGTGAGGAGGAAGGAGAAGAAGAACAAGGCGACTTGTCCCGCTCTTGTCCATCCTCTTCCTCATCCTTTGACTTGTCTTCATCCTTTTTTTTTTGGAAGCTTGGGGTTAAACACGTTGAGGACAGAGCGAGCAAAGAAGGAAGAAGAAGAAGGAGAAGAAGAAGAAGAAGAAGAAGAAGAAGAAGAAGAAGAAGAAGAAGAAGAAGAAGAAGAAGAAGAAGAAGAAGAACAAGAACAAGAACAAGAACAAGAAGAAGAAGAAGAAGAAGAAGAAGAACAAGAACAAAAACAAAAACAAGAAGAACAAGAACAACAACAGCAAGAAGAACAAGAACAACATAAGACAACAAGAAGGAAATTAGCCATACGCTGTCTTCAAAGGCGGCCTCAAGAGGGATCTTCAGCGGCGTGAACTCATAGTTGCTGCTGTCACGAAGAAATTCCTCGTACGTCAGCTGGCTGCTTGCGGACAACAACCGCGATAACCTTCCAGCTGCAGGCAGGTGGAGGGCCTGCTCTTTGCCACCGCCGCTGCCCTCCGCACTGCCATCTGCCGCCTCATGACGTAGCATCCTTTCTTTTTGTCTTTCAGTGACTCGCTGCACTCGGTGCAGCTAATCAACCACCGCCGCGCTGGTCTCACTCACTTTCAAAACAGAACGAAAAAAAAATAGAAAGGAGGAGGAGAGGAGAGGAGAGGAGAGGGGGAACCCAACTCACTTCACTCCCCCAAGTAGAGGTGCACGGCCTGGAGCGCTGAGGAGACAGTTTGTTTGCCTCAGGTTTGTTGTTTCGAATATTTTTTATTTGGTTTTTGTCGACGGTAGTGACGCACAGGAGGCACAGCGCTAGGAGATATCTATATAAAGGTGGCCTAGTGCACAACCACTGCCACCACTACCCCTGCTACCACTCGTACTACCGCCGCCGCCGCAAAGGAGCAAGAAAATGGAAAAGGAGGCGCACGTTGCTCACCCGTTGGCAGAGAACGTACGTTGCTGCTGCTGCCGCCGCTTGGTGGCATTAAAATTTGGGGGAGGAGGTGGAGGTGGAGAGGGGTGTGGTGTTGGTTTGTTGTTTTTTGTTGTTGCTAACAGGCGGGGGTATAACAGACGGACGAGTATTATCAACAACTGCTGGAGGCCGCCAAGTATGTGAGAGAACATTTGGGGGAGGCCAGAATAGCCCTGGTGCTCGGCAGTGGCCTCAAAGATTTCGTGGACGTCATAGAGAACAAGAAGGTTCAGCAGTAGACTAGCGTTACAGTGACAGCCTTTTCGTGTTCTCACTTGGGTTTTTTTTTTTGTTTTTCCCGAGCACAGGAGCTCAGCTACACGGACATACCGTACATGCCCACACCCACTGTTAAAGGCCACCCTGGCACTCTTATCCGTGGCACTGTTCAAGGCCTTTCTGTATTCTTTCTCCTCTCTCTCTGCTCTCTGCTCTCTGCTCTCTGCTCTCTGCTCTCTCTTTCTGTTGTTACAGAACCTGTGTCAACATACGATACCAATTATCACCGTTGTTGGCCACTAGTTATTTTGCCTGGCAGGCCGCACGCATGCCTATGAAGGGGCTCACATGTACCAGATCACTTTTGCAGCACGCTTGATGAAGCTACTCGGCTGTAAGCTCTTCATAGCCACAAACGCAGCTGGTGGCTCTGGTGCTGGCATGTATCCGGGAGCCATCATGGTCATTTCTGACCATGTCAACCTTTTTCATCGCAATCCTTTGCATGGTTTGTCTCGTACTTCCTACCCATCGTTTCGCCTCGTTTCTGATGTTTAGCTTGCTTCATTCCCGCGAACCTTAGATACATACGAGCATTCAGGCTTGAGTGGCCCACGCCATGCAGCCTACCAGTGCTTGTATAGGTGCTGAATTCTTCTCGTCTGTGTTCTTGTTCTGAGGATTCTTCTTATTGTGTGTTGGGCTCTCGGTATTCTTGTGCAAACCACTAACTCGCATTACCTACCAGCCCAAGAATGAAAACAATCGCGGAGGAAACTGCAGGCGAGGTAATGAAAGGTTTCAAATTATTCAGTGGCGTGTACGGCAGCACTTGCGGACCAACCTATGAAACTCCTGCTGAGGTCAAAGCTGGTTGTAAATTTGGAGTCAGTGCCTTTGGCATGAGCACAGTGCCAGAAACGTCGGTGGCGGCTGCGTTGGGCATGGAGGTCTTTGCTATGTCCCTTATCACAAACATGGCTGCGGGTATGTCTGATGAGCATCTCACCCATGCGATGGTACAACAAATCGCGAGCCAAGCGGGCCCGAACTTTGTGCGCTTCATGAAGCTCTTCTTTGACCGGTTGGCTCACTCCGACATTAAGAAAGACTTTGAACTAGAACCTCACAGCGAAAGCTCAGCAGAAGAAGCGATGTTGAATGAAAAAGAGCGGCTGACACCAACCCCGCTACCACTGTTGATGGGCTCCGTTGCCCCAAAGCACTTCTTGTTGGAAGCCAGCGAGTTTGTGTTCTCGCAAATATTGTCAGTTGACGACGGTGAGAACACCTCTCGTGAGAATACATCCGTTGAACTCAGCACCATGGCCCTTTACTTGGGTGGCAACAAACAGGAGGCCGCCCTCCTTCACACGCTAACCAACCTAAAGAAAGTGCCCTATTCTAGGATTCCTCACTTTTCTGTTATCTCCGCTTCTGGTTAGTTCATCCGTTTTGCCGTTTCCTTTGCTTTTTAACAGCTATTTCTAAAGCTCCTGTTACTAACTTTATACGTTAATGTAGGCAGGGATGGCTATTTACTGTTTGGGACCCTGGACAACAAATGGCGAGTGTGTTGTCTCGCTGGAAATCACTGGGAAGGTATGTGTGTTGTTATGTTAATCTCACACAGTTTTGTCTGACTTTTGAATAAGGATTCTCCTGTGAGGAAAGCGTGTTCCTCTCGCGACTTTTGCGTATACTTGGCATTACCACTCTGGTGCACACATTTGTTTTGGGTAACCCCTCATCTGATTGTGGTTTTAAAACCGTTGGGTGTCTCATTAAAATGTTTCAAAATAAACAGATTCATGTGATGAGACTCTTAAACCAGGTGCTATTGTGGCCCTGTCTGATGCAGTAGACTTCACAACGGTCCATCCAGTGCCCCAAAATGTATCGTTACAACAATTCATGCCTAAACCTGCTCCATTTACCTGCAACAGGTACGTTTGCTTTGGTTTCTCTTGAATACTCTGCTCTTAATCATGCTGCTTTGTGCCACATGTAACAGTTTGTTGCCCGTGATAAGTAAGGCTGCAGAGGCACTTGACATAAGCTATCGCCCCAACGCTGAATACATGGCCTTCCCCGGACCTACTTTACCAACCCCCGCTGAAATCGCTATTGCCCAACAGATTGGCTGCCATCTTTTTGGCCTTTCTTCGTTGTATGTTCTCTCTCTTCTCTCTTTCTCTTCTCGGAGTACGTCTGAAAAACTTTTTGAACAAAAAAGGTCGACAGCCTGGGCGGCACAGGCAAATGGCATCGAAGTCTGTGGCTTGGCGGCTGTTGGCGGGGATATTATTAGTAGTGCTGCAAAAAAAGAGGTTTGCTGCCTTTGTTAAATAGGATTATCCATTAACTGCTTGCTCCTGACCACTCTTCGTTCAGCGAGCCGTTTCGGAGTATCGGGAGGAGGAATTGTCGGCATCTACAGCTGACTCCATGGCCACGTTGCTGCTAGCTGCGCTGCGTAGTGGGAGTGATAAAGCTACACCACGGCCAGAAGATGAGCCAAACCCTATTCGCTATTTTGAGCAACAGGCACTACTCTTTTTGAGCTTTTTTTTTTTGGTCTATCTTTACAGCTAGTCTCACTCCATCGTGTGCTTTTGCACCCCATAGATGATGTATGAACTGGCGCCAGAGATAACCCAAGGCGATTACCAACACGTGGAAAGTGCTGCTGAATGCATAAAAGAGTTACTTGGAAAGGAAGGCGTACCTTCTGTGGCTATCCTCTCTGAAAAGGACTGGGAGGGAATGTCCCACCAGCTCAAAGAATTAAAGCCGCTGGAGAACGTGCCGCATGCTCCTAGTGGTTGCACTCTCTACCGCGCTGTTGTTGGGGATCAACAAGTCCCGGTGCTTTGGGTCGCCCAGTCCTTCTTTATGAATGAAGGAAGACCCTTCTGGCAGATTGCCTTTGCTGTCCGGGTAGGTATCCAACCTAAGTTTGTAGCCCTTTTGCCTGTTTTGTAGCTGATCGAGGAGTTCTTCTTCAACTAGTTATTAAATGCGTTAGGAGTAAAGACGCTGCTTTTTGGTTGCAATGTTGCTAGTTGTACAGCTCGTTTGCAATTGGGTGACAGCGTTGTTATCGCTGACCATATCAATTTATCTGGTCGCAACCCTTTGTTTGGCCACAACGAAGACAGGTAAGATTTATTCCTTCCTCTTTCGTTTATATTCATATTGACAACCAACGCTCTCTCTCTCTCTCTCTCTCTCTCTCTCTCTCTCTCTCGCCATCTCTGCTAAAGATGGGGAGATCGTTTCCCAGATATGTCTAACGCCTACAATCAACAACTACGACAAAAATTCATTGAATGTGGCAAGGTTTATTGTTCTCCGACCTCCAAGCATGTCAAAGATCACTGACTAGTTTCTTCTCTCCTAAAAGGATATGGGAATGGAAGTAAAGGAGGCGTGCAGTGCACTGGTGGTAGGACCGATTTACCCAACCTCGGCTGCCTCTGGTCGTTTAGCCGCAGCCATGGGGGCTGATGTGGTGACCACGGGCACTGTGCCTGAGGTCATAGTGGCACGACACATGAGCCTTAAGCTTGCTGTATTGGCTCGTGTGGTCTCCGTCTTCAGCAATGTTGAGGATGGTGTGGCGGAAGCTGCATCCACAACGCCAACACCATTGGCACAACTAATTGCATGTACCTCACCGAGCTACTAATTATAAGTAGTACCTGTATGCGATACGCTTCTTAGTGGCAGTTAAACCACACATTACCGTCAATAAACTGGAAGCGGTGGTGGTTCCTCGACGCGTTAGTATACAGTTGCAATGATGCTTTGTCTCCTTTCCAGTGCTTAGGTTGTTCTTCCTCTTGCTCCTCCGTGTGCTCTTGTCTTCCTCGTCTCTAGTTCCATGGGGGAGGCAGAAAAACACCATTACCACCCATCATATTACTATTTTGCCTTGTAGATAGATGAAAGGCACACAACGCAACGGTGAGAGAAATCAATGACAACAGAGCTTCGTTTTCGTAAGTTTCGTTTTATAGCGTGACGTCTACAGCACCATCAGGTGCTTGTTGGAAATCACGCACAATAATAAATTAAGAAAGATGAGGGAGAGGAAAGAGAAACGGTTTAGTAGCGGTAGGAGTCAGGCTTGAAGGGACCGCTCTTGGGAACACCGATGTACTTGGATTGCTCGTCAGAGAGGACGGTAAGCTTGGCGCCCAGCTTTTCCAAGTGAAGGCGAGCCACTTCCTCATCCAAGTGCTTGGGGAGGGTGTAGACGCCCACCTCGTAGTTCTCCTTCCAGAGAGAAATCTGAGCAAGAGTCTGGTTCGTGAAAGAGTTGCTCATCACTAGGGGTAGAATGTTGCATGCAGTTAGTGATCGGTTGGTTAGAGAGAGGAGAGAGAGAGAGAGAGAGAGAGAGAGAGAGAGAGAGAGAGAGACGAACCGAAAGAAGGATGGCCAGTGGCGCAACCCAAGTTAACCAAACGGCCCTCAGCAAGAAGAATGATGGCGTGACCGTCAGGGAAGACATATTGGTTAACCTGAGGCTTGATCTCAATCTTCTTGATGCCGTTAACCTTTTTGAGGGCATTGACCTGAATCTCATTGTCAAAGTGTCCGATGTTGCAGACGATGGCGTTGTGCTTCATCTTGGCCATGTGCTCCACTCGGATGATGTCCTTGTTACCAGTGGCGGTCACAAAGATGTCAGCCTTTTGAACAACATCCTCGACGGTGGCCACGTCGTAGCCAGCCATCAAGGCCTGCAACGCACAGATGGGATCGATTTCAGTGACAACAACGCGGGCGCCTTGAGCTCTCAGGGACTCAGCGGAGCCTTTGCCCACATCACCGAAGCCGCAGACGACGGCAACCTTGCCGGAAATCATCACGTCAGTTGCACGCATGATGGCGTCCACCAAGCTATGGCGGCAACCATAGATGTTGTCAAACTTGGACTTGGTCACGCTGTCGTTAACGTTCAGAGCGGGGAAGAGCAACTTGCCCTCCTTCATCTACATAACGTAATGTGGTTAACAAAAGAGTGGTAGTAATATGGAGAGAGAAACGCAAACCATCTCGTAAAGACGCTTGACACCAGTGGTGGTCTCCTCAGAAACTCCCTTAATCTGAGGAACGATGGTGTGCCACAGGCGGGGGTTCTTCTCCATCACACGCTTCAACAACTTGTTAACGATGGCGAGCTCTTCGTTATCTTCATCGTCATCCAAGATGGAAGGGTTGTCCTCAGCGGCATAGCCACGGTGGATGAGGAGAGTGGCGTCACCTCCGTCGTCAACGATGAGTTGGGGTCCCTGATCTTCGGACCAGAGCAGAGCGCTGAGGGTGCAGTCCCAGTACTCCTCCAAGGTCTCACCCTTCCAGGCAAAGACGGGGGTGCCGGTGGCGGCGATGGCAGCAGCAGCGTGGTCCTGGGTGCTGTAGATGTTGCAGCTGCACCAGCGGACCTCAGCGCCCAAGGCCTTAAGGGTCTCGATCAGCACAGCGGTTTGCACGGTCATATGAAGAGAACCGGCCACGCGAACACCCTTCAAGGGTTGCTCCCTGCCGTACTTCTCGCGGGTAGCCATCAAACCGGGCATCTCAATCTCGGCCAGTTCGATTTCCCTCCTGCCAAATTCAGCCAGGGCCATGTTGGCTACCTTGAAGTCAGCGCCATCATTGCCTTTCAACACCAGAGTTTGAGTGACGGACATTCTGCAAGCACAAGTTTTAGTAAAAAAGGTGGTCCGCCACTGAAGAGCTCAAAAACCAGGCAAATAACAAACCTGCGTGTTTTTTATGTGAGTGAAACCGAGTGGCGGAGTGTGTGCTGAGTGTGTGGGAGAAGAAGAGCTTGACAAACCGAAACGAAAAAAAAGAAAACAGAGAAAAGAAAGAAAGTGGATGAAATAAAATTCAACGTGACCACCAGCCCCCCCTTCCTTATCCTTTTAGGTAGGCCTCGGGCTTTTCCATCCCTTACCTTATGAGGGCCTGCAGCAGGGGTGATTGCTTCTCTTTTGGTCATTTGCCCGAGGGTTCATTCCACCTTATTTCTCCCTGTTTTGCTCGAGGGTCACAGTTAATTAGGATTAATCAAATCTCCAATGGGCTTATTGGAGATGCAGTCTGAATTTTTATTGGCGAGCGGGATAGAACGTCGACGAAATTTGAGGAGAGACGACTACTCCTCAAGCTGGACCCAAAAGAAGAAGAAGAAGAAAACCAGCGAACAACAAACAGCAGAGTGTTGTTGCGGGGATGTCGCAACCACAACCAGGCCTTGCCCCCGCTGACAAAGATCATGGCGCCAAGGGCAGCACAAGTAGCGAGGGTGCGTCATCCACTCAATCAGCACAAAAGAAGGCTCGCAGAGGTTCAACCGGCGGTGGCAGAGGGAGCGTTTCGGACACGACACGAGCCACCAACGCCGCTCCCGTGATGGAAGAGAAGGACGCCCCTCCTGTTTCCTTCAGACTGGCTGCTCCTGGCAGTTCCAAAAAACGCAGGTTCTCCTCGTTTCATGCGTTGGAGGAAAGGGGTCCCTTGAAGCTTCCAAAGTACCCGCCTTCTACTGTGGGTTCCACGACTGTTACTTCTGCTTCTGCTTCTTCTTCTTATGGCGACAAGACAAACGATGAGGAGGAAGAGGAACTGAAAGAGGACGAGTGGCGGCTCGAAAACAGTGCTTCCGCTATAGCCTCGGTGCACACAGAAAGATGGCTCAAGCGGACTCTCATGGAGCAAGAGAAGCTCTTCCTGGCCGCACAAAGGAGGAAGCAAAAACGTAAGGCCAAAGCCTCTTCCTCTAAAAGCACCACCAAGAAAGAGGAACGGCAAACCACGGCAAAGGGTAAACGTGGCGCCTCTTCTGCTGCCTCTAAAAACAATGCCGCTTCTTCCGCCGCTGCCAATGGCAACGCGGCTGGTACCAAGCTTCCTGAGGAGGAGCCCTCTAAAGAACCTCTTTGCGAACAACTTCGTGTGTTGCGTGTCAAAGATAAATGCCATGGTACGTTCTATCCCTCTCTATCCGCTTTCTTCTGTTATATTTCGTTTTGCTGTCGTTTTTTTTTTGTTTAGTCCCTTGGTAGTTCTCTTTTTTGATCTTTATTTTATTGTCTGTTGGTGCACTCTGCAGACTCTCGATTCTTTCCCTATGCACCCTATCCTATCGAGCGCTTGCAAAAAGATATGAAGGTCTCGATTGTGCTCAACCTTTATCCAAACGGCTTTACACTGAGTGGTTTCCTTTCTCCTTCCGGCAGCAACAGCGCTGGCATTGAACCGGTATGTTTCACACGTCCAATTGGTAACCTGCTGGTTGCTAACTTTATCTCGTCTCTCTCATCCACAATGAAGGGTCCTATGTCCTACGTGGCTTATCCTCATGGGCATGATACCTCCACCAGCGACTTTATTCGCACCATTGACTCTGGACGTCTGCCTCCAGACTTCATCGATCTGTTGGATGACATTCCTTGCCATTACTATGATGGTGAACTTCCTTCTGAGTCTACTCTTATCCTTGTGCTTATCTTCTTATTTATTGTTTGGTTCAATCTTCCATAGGCTGTTTATTGGTGCAGCTGCGGGATTACAGAGGCAACAATCAACTCGCCAACGGTGCTCCCCCTATTATACGGCACATACTACTACGGCCTGACCCAACAGAAACCCTTATCAACGATGTAGAGCAGATATGTGCTGAGCATGAGGATTGGACTCCTGAGCAGTGCTTGCTCCTTGAGCAACAAATACTGGTAGAAGTTGTTTTCCTTTCTGTTAATCTTCGTATCGTCTGATCACCGTGATTTTTTTTTCCTTATTCAATTTAGCGTGCCATTGCTCCACCTCTTTGCCTAGACGTTGACAAACCAACTACAAAGCCATTTATTTCTTCACCACCTCCTCTGCCAACCATCTCACGAGTGCTAAACTATAATAAGTGTAAACTTCATATCACTCCTCATATTGAGGGGCTACCTGCGCACCCCCACACTGTCCAGACCTCATCCTCAAGACCTACACAGGAAAACAACAAAGTGCATGAAAGGTTCGCCATTCTATTCCATCATCATCACTGCCCGCGATGATCTAATCCTTCGACAATACAGATTTGTGTTGCTCGATTTTCTGAAAGAACGGGGTTGGAAAGCGAATGCTGTTCCTGGCGCGCAACCAGGGAGCGTTTCCGACCCTTCTGTTCCTTTCCAAAGCAGACCGCAAAACCGCAAATCTTTAAACGAAGGCGATAAAACAAAGCATGGTTCGTAAAAGAGAGAGAGAGGGGGGAGGGAGGGAGAGAGAGTGAGTGCGTGAGTGAGTGAGCGTATTTAGTGTGATTTTAACCTGTGCTCTCTCGTTTCAGTGATGCTGAACCAGAATATGTTTCATCCTTCGAATACGAATCTTCGGAGGCCTTATGTGATTCCAAAGCGCACCATCCGCTTTAACGGACGAAACGGTATGACTACTTGGAAACACTTAAAACAATTTTATTTACATCAGCTATTTCCTCATTATACAGGACGGAGTTATTGTGTATTTGAGCTCCGCCCCAAACCACACTTTACTGGCTATGAAGCTGTTGTACGGGAGGGTACCACCCCTGAAAAGAGTACAGACCATACGGTCAAATATTCTCTGGGTAACGCGAAGCGCGCCGAAATTTTCTTCCACCAAATCAAGTCCCTTTACACCAAGGAAGGCAAAGTTTGCGTTTTTGATTCTACCCATGTCCGACCGACAACGGTACAACTCCTCTGTTCTTTACTCCTGCTGTTGGTGGTTACTCACATGGCTATCATGTATGAAAAGCTACACAATTTGAAGTCTTCAGTGACACAATCACTGCCACAAGTGCAACAAGCAGCCAATCAGGCCAAATCAGGTCCTCATGCTATACCGCAGACCTATGTACACATGCTGCGCAACTCTCTTCCTGTGTCTGCAAGTACTAACGGTCCCCAAGCATCCCATGCCGCTCCTCGTATGTATCCTCCCACTTAGCCTAGAAAGTTAACCGTTCTTTCCCTTTATGTTTTGTCTGTCATACCCCGTTGCTGTATGTAGCTTTTTTTTCTGCATAACTAATCTTGTATTGTACAAACACCTCCATCAGCAGCGGCTACACCAGCTACAGAGGAAGGAATGGCCGCAGCAGGGATCCCTCGCTCTCATCCCATGTACAGCCAATTATTTACCCCTCAGATGCGAGCAGCGGCTGCAGCAGCTGCTGCGCAATCTCGGCTGCAAACTTCAACAACAACTCCTAGACCACCTCAAACTGGTCCAGTCTATGAACGAAACTTTGTGTCGGTGCCTCCTCCTTCAGGTCAGTTGTTGTTTAACTGTTCATTCATCTTATCTTTTGTCCATTTTCACGTCCTCTTGCTAATCATGATAAATATCACAGGAAGTACCCCTTCTTCTTCCTCAGCCGTAAATACAAGTACCACAAGCAATGCCAGCAACTCTACCTCTCCTACCCTTATGTACAGTCCAATCTCTTCATCAGCTTCTTCGTCAGTTCAATCACCCGTCCCCGCGGGGGGCCTGCCAGGCATGATACCCTCTCACCACCACGGCATGGCTGCCGCTGCTGGCAGCGTCCCTGCTGCTCCTCCCCCTCACTTCAACTCCCTCCAGCCCCAGCATAACATTGCAAATGGCAGCACGGCGGGAGCTACTTCTGCAGCGGGTGCCTCAACTCCCAGACAACGTACACCATCACCGGTATCCACGGGCGTCCCTGCTCGCGTGGTTCATCCAAGCACTGCAAGCCAACAGTCCACCACCAATGCGCCTCCTCCTTCCTCGGCGCCATTTGTGGCCTCTCACCAACCTCAACCCACAAGGAGCAGCACCGGAGCACCAACCCCTGCGCCCATCCCCTCCACCCCTGTCCTCATGAACAGCGGCGCTGGCGCCACCCAACCCCCACCAGCACGCCCTGGTGGGGGTGCCGCTTACGCCCACCCCCAATACAGGCCTCTACGGTGAGTTCGAGGAGCCTGCATTTCCTGTAAGCCCGCCGCGGAGGAACTCCTCGCAGTAGACAAAAACCAAGATGGCATGCCACGCTATTCCCCTTTGTCTCCTGTGGGAAAATAACACACTTTTGTCTACCTTCGCTTGCCCCTCGGGCATCTCCGGCTAATTTGTAATCCCATAACCAAAGCAGCGGACCACTCCGAGGAGGCCTTACGCCAGCGTTACCTTAAACCGTTGCCTTACACCGCAACTATTTCCTAATTAAAGCCGGTTTAAACAAGGCATATCACCCGTCCGCTAATTGTCTTCTTTTCGCTTTTTCCTTCTTTTCTACTTTCCACCCCTCCTCTTCCTCCCCCCTTCCCGCATTTTTTTTTTTGCTCCCTCGCTTGCTCCCTGCTGCTCCACCCTTCCCCGGTCACCCTTTTGTGCTTCCTCCCTCGGCCCACAAAAACCTCTCCGGCTCTTTTTTTGTTTTTTTTTTTCTTCTCAGGACATACACACATTATAATAACTTTTACCATGTCTACTTCGGTCGATCAACACAACGTGGACTTGAAGGTCAACAGCCCCAACGTGAAGTACACGGAGGAGGCCATCATCTCCGAGTATACTTACCATACCACCTCCGTAAAAACCACCCGCGAGGGTGTGGTGGTAGAGCCTCTCTGTACGTTGTTTCCTTTCTCTGGTCCTTTCCCGTTTTTATTTTTCATTTTCTATATTGTTTGCCGCTATAGCGCCACTTTATTTATTTTTGTTTCCTGTTCGAACTGACTTACTTTCAAATATTCCTTGCAGCCAAGAAGTATGTCTTCAAGACCGAGAGGAAAGTCCCCAAGCTGGGAGTCATGATCGTGGGCCTCGGGGGAAACAACGGCAGCACGGTGGTGGCCGGCACCGTTGCCAACAGGGAGAGCATCACCTGGAGGACCAAGGACGGGGTGGAGACTCCAAACTACTGGGGCTCCGTCACGCAGGCCAGCACCCTCCGCATGGGCTTTGACGAGGAGGGCAAGGAGGTCTACCTCCCCTTCAAGAACATCCTCCCCATGGTCAACCCCAACGACATCGTCTACGGCGGCTGGGACATCAACAGCGCCAACTTGGCGGAGGCCATGGAGAGAGCCAAGGTCCTGCCCTACGATCTCCAGAGGCAGCTGGTCCCTTACATGAAGGACATTGTGCCGCTGCCCAGCATCTACTTCCCCGACTTTATCGCCGCAAACCAGAGCGAACGCGCCGATAACGTCTTGCAGGGCTCCAAGTGGGAGCAGATGGAGGAGATCAGGCGTAACATTAGGGACTTCAAGGCTGCCAATGGCGTTGATAAGGTCATCGTCCTTTGGTCCGCCAACACGGAGCGTTTCAGGTCCGATATTTCTTGTCCTTTATCGCTCTCTCCGTTAGCTAACGACGAACAAAAAAAAATTGGTTATGAACAGCGATGTTATTGCTGGATTGAACGACACAGCCGATAACCTGTTGGATGCTATCAAGAGGGGTGAAGACGAGGTCAGCCCTTCCACCATCTTCGCGGTGGCCAGTATTCTTGAAGGCAGCTCTTACATCAACGGAAGCCCACAGAACACTTTCGTGCCCGGAGTGATCGAACTGGCGGAGCAACGCAACGTCTTCATTGCTGGAGACGACTTCAAGACGGGACAGACCAAGATGAAGTCGGTGATGGTGGACTGGCTGATCAGCGCCGGCATCAAGCCCACTTCCATCGTGTCCTACAACCACTTGGGCAACAACGACGGCAAGAACCTTAGCGCTCCCTCCCAGTTCCGGTCCAAGGAGATCTCCAAGTCCAACGTAGTGGACGACATGGTGGCCTCCAACCGCATTCTCTATGGCCCCCACGAGCACCCCGATCACGTGGTGGTCATCAAGTACGTGCCCTACGTTGGAGATAGCAAGCGTGCCATGGACGAGTACACCTCCCGCATCTTCATGGGCGGCCACAACACCATCATCATGCACAACACCTGCGAGGATTCCCTCCTGGCCGCTCCCATCATCCTCGACCTCATCATCATCATGGAGCTGGTAGAACGCATCCGGTTCAAGACGGACGAGTTGGAGCAATTCGAGAAGTTCCACCCCATTCAAACCATCCTTAGCTACTTGCTGAAGGCCCCATTGGCCCCCCAGGGCACTCCTGTCATCAACGCCCTCAACAAGCAGCGCGCCTGCATGGAGAACATTTTCCGTGCCTGCGTGGGTCTGCCCCCTGAACACAACATGCTGCTTGAGCAGAAGACCCTTCGCACTTCCCTCAAGACTGCGCACTAACTTTGAAAACAAAGAAGTGGAATGGCCGCTTTCTTTTTTTTCTTTTTTGTACACAGTCTTCTTCTCCCTTTTGCCACCAACAGCTCTCTTCTTCATTCAATAGAACGCCTCACAACACTGCTTATTGATTTTTGTCATGTTTGTATTTCTGGGCTTATCCGTTCAAAAGTCAACCTCTTGGTCTAACCACCGTTTGAGGTAGGGGCATTTGGCTGGTGTTATCTCTCCTTCGTCGCTACACACCGCTTGCACCGGGCAGTGGCCGCAGGGCACCTCCGTCAGTCCATTTCTTGGTAATGATATCTTACTGGGCTTATACAAGAAGGAGGGCTCAGCTCCTGGCGCTGTCACCTACACAGCCATCACTCTTCGTTAGCCTTATCTTCTCGGAGAGAGAAGCAAAGGCGCAACCAAACCTTACGGGTATCTCTTATCTCTTCCACTTTGCCATCATAGATGAGTGTGTTAACAATGGTCTGAATGTCTTCAGGCCGAAGAGCCACCGTTGATATGCCGCTGTTTTGTATGAATGTGCTTAACTCGGATAAAGTTGTCCAGCCCTTTGGCCCACAGACAGTTAGTCGGGACACAATAACAGGGTTGCTGCTATCGTAGCAATGGAGATGACGTACTTGTTGAGCAATATACCGCTCACATTGTTCGTTGAGAATATTTACAAACTCTGCATCAAACAGGCCATCCGATGTGTAAAAGGCATTGCCCTTAACCTTCACCGAAGGTTCCAGATCGTAGAGCATGTACACCTTTCTGTTTCTTCCCTAGTGCATTTTGAAGGTAATGTTATAGAGAATTCTCAGAAACCAGCAGCGACAGAAGAAGCAGAAGCAGAAGCAGAAGCAGAAGCAGAAGCAGAAGAACAACAAAAACAAGAAGAAGAACAAGAAGAAGAACAAGAAGAAGAACAAGAACAAGAACAACAAGAAGACACGAAGAGGCATACAGCGATGGACTTGACAGCCTTGATAAGTTGGCGCTGCTCTAGAATCCTCAGTATTTTGTTTATATGTGTTTGTTGTAAGTTGCTCTTGAATTTCATGTCTCTGGTCCAGAGGCCCATGTCTCCTTCAGCCTCTATCAACTGATAAATAAGCCGCTCCTCTGCAGTGAGGCCACGGAACCTGTTGCAGAACAGGTGATAGAAAAACCGTTAGAGGACGGCTCCATTGCGATGAAGGAGAAGAAGCAGGGAAGCGCAAAGAGCACTGTACTTTCGTGATTTTTCTTCGCTGATGGCTGTGTAGTAGTATGTATTTCCTCGCATGTGTATTTCCACCCGACCCTTTGTTGTGGGAAGGGTGAGAGAGAGAGAGAGAGAGAGAGAGAGAGAGAGAAGGTAAGCACAAGAGGCGACGAGAACATGATGAACATGCAACTGACCGCTTGCAGTAGCTCATTGAGGGCAACAGCGAGTTGCTCCAACGGTATTGAACTGAGGTGCTTTTGCAGTTCGGCTTGCGAGGCTCCCTGTTTTGTTTGGGGTTCAGTCAGCATCCGGAAGGACAAGGGTTGTTCAAAAAAAATGTAGGGCAGAGAAATAAGGTCAGGTACCTCCGGGTATTGATGCATCACCCCCAATATTTCTGCGGTGATGTTCTGGCCATCTTCGTCGCCCGCCTGCGAGGAGGGCATCAACATGTTTGCTTCTTTCTTCTCTGCGGGTGTTAGCATGCGTCGAATTCCTTACATTCCGGAAATCACCGTACGACCCCTCATTCAAATGACGAGGGGCCGCACGTTGATAACGCACGAGGGGTCGTATTCTTACGGAAAAAAAAAAGAACAGCGGACAAAAAGGAAGCGCAGGCACACGTAGCAGGGGAACAGCGATTTGCAGGGAAGTGCACGTAGGGGTTTCCACTCCAAGTGTTGATCAGCATGGCGACCACTCAGCAAAAGATAAAGGAAATCGAAGATGAGGCACGTGTTGTTTTTTGTTTTTTTTTTTCTTTTTCGCTGGTAATAACAGCAACATCGGGGGTTTTTTGTTTTGTTTTCTTTTTCTGCAGATGGCTCGAACCCAAAAGAACAAGGCCACCGCAAAGCATTTGGGTTCATTGAAGGCGAAACTTGCTAAACTTAAGCGGGAGCTAATCACTCCTGCAAAGAGCGCTGGTGGCCCTGGAGAAGGTCCCCCCCGCCCCCTTCACTCTATTCTCTCCCTCTTTGCACTGAAGGAAACATCAGAGGGGCTGACGCTGCGTTCTCTTTGTTGACAGGGTTCGATGTGACAAAGTCTGGAGACTGTCGAGTGGGCCTTGTAGGCTTCCCTTCTGTCGGAAAATCAACTCTTTTGACTCAACTCACAGAGACGGAGTCTCTGATCGCTGCCTACGAGTTTACAACACTCACTTGTATTCCTGGTTTGTGCCTTTTATTTTCTCTCTCTCTCTCTCTCTCCCTCTCTCTCTCTCTCTCCCTCTCTCCCTCTCTCTCCTCTTGCTCTTGGGTTTCTAATAGGAGGTGGTGTTGCAGGTGTGGTGCACTACAAGGGCGCAAAGATCCAACTGCTGGATTTGCCAGGTATTATTGAGGGAGCTAAAGACGGCAAAGGCAGAGGACGGCAGGTCATTGGTGTGGCTCGCACCTGTAACCTTATCATAATGGTTCTTGATTCGTTGAAACCTTTGGGCCACAAGCGGTTAATCGAAGTAAGGCCTCGCTTCTGCGGAGGCTATGCCTCAGTTTTCAATGCTATACAGCTTTTGTACTTATCTTCCTTGTAAACAGTATGAGTTGGAAGGCTTTGGGATTCGGTTGAACAAGGAACCACCTAACCTCACATTCAAACGCAAGGATAGGGGAGGGATCAACTTTACTTCTACGGTAAGTTTACTCTTCTTTGCGCGTCTTCTGAATAGCGACCAACATTATTTCTTGTTCTCCCCTTTTCATTCCTTCAAAACGATAGGTGACTCCCACCCACTTGGACACAGAGGTCTGCCGGTCTGTACTTGCAGAATATAAAATACACAGTGCCGATATCACCCTCCGCTGCGATGCTACTATGGACGAGTTGATTGACGTTATTGAAGGCAATCGGTATGAGCTCATTTATGCGTTGTTTTTAAGAACAAGCCTAAAACTGAACCTTTCTCTTCCCCTTTGTTATGACTTTAGTGTCTACATACCCTGCCTTTATGCCTTGAACAAAATCGATCAGTTGACTTTGGAAGAGTTAGACATAATCGATAAGATTCCTCACTATGTTCCTATTTCTGCTCACCTTGGTTGGAATCTGGATGGCCTCTTGGCCAAGACATGGGACTACCTCAACCTTATTCGAATGTAAGTGCCTACTTTTGCTCTTTTATGTGGAGGGCCAAGGTAAAGGCTGAAAAAACTAACCCCTTGTGCATTGTGTGCTCCCCCCATTTGCATTTCTCAAGTTACACAAAACCAAGAGGTCAAATTCCTGACTACAGCGCGCCTGTCATCCTGAGTGCAAAGACTCCCACTATTGAAGATTTTTGTAACAGGCTTCACAAAGGAATTCTTCGCCAGTTTAAATAGTACGTTTCTTCTCTCTCTCTCTCTCTCTCTCTCTCTCTCTCTCTCTCCAGAGACCTGAGTCACTCACTTTTTTTTCAAATTGAAGTGCATTGGTATGGGGCAGCAGTGTCAAGTACAATCCACAACGAGTTGGCAAAGACCACGTTCTTCACGATGAAGATGTCGTCCAAATTGTGAAGAAAATCTAAACGTGCTCTGTCCATTCCATGCTCTTCTTCGCCACCACAGACACGACAATGAGAAGAAAGAGAACAACATTTGGTAAAAGTTGTTTTTGATGTGCACATACATACATAGTAAGAGGGAAATAGAGACTATACAAAAAGTTTTGTCATCAAACGAAGAAGGCACGTTTGGCTTCTGACAAGGGATAAACTTTACCAGTTTTGGGACAGGTTACCATTCCTTCTGCTGCCGCTGCCATCTCCTCCAATCCCTATTTTTTTAAAAACGCAAAGTTGGTTGAGAATGAGGGAGAGGGAGAGGGAGAGGGAGAGGGAGAGGGAGGGAGAGGGAGAGGGAGAGGGAGAGGGAGAGGAGAGGGAGGGAGAGGGAGAGGGAGAGGAGGGAGGGAGGGGAGAGGAGAGGGAGAGGGAGAGGGAGAGGGAGAGGGAGAGGGAGAGGAGAGGAGAGGAGAGGGAGAGGGAGAGGGAGAGGGAGAGGGACCTTTTTGCTATATACAAATCCATTGGGGAGGGCCATTGGGGCATACTCATCGTAGTCCATCAGCTGTTGGGTAAGCGCGCAGATGACATAGGCCTTATTGAGCTGAGGGAATGGCAGGGGTTCCGCTAGACGCGCCATCTGTGGTGTGCACACGGGGCAGTTTGTTTTGAAATCGATCTCATGGTCTTCGTAGCACAGCCTGCACGTGTGTGTGTGTGCAGAAGTAATAAGTCGCCAGAGATAGGGTCTCTTCATGCTTCATTGCCAATGAAGCAAAGAAAGAACGGAAACCAACAGAGAATGCAACAGTTGGGGGCTGATAAGTTACCTTGTTTTAAAGAAGGAAAGACCGGCTTGCATCGTTATTTCAAGTAAGGAGTGAGAGGGCAGCGAGTACAAACGGCAAAGATCTTGTTGAAATTCGGTTTGAAGGTCAGTCCACCGCCGCTCATCAAAAAGGGCCTGCTCCGTTTTAGCGTGAGTGGTAAGCTCTACAGCTTGAGAGAAAAGATAGGAAAGGGAGGGATAGTACCTTGTATGGCAGGCACTGGGTGTTCTTTTGGAAAGCAATGGCTGTAAAGACGCGCTGAAGTTTAGGCTGAGCATCAGGATCCTTCATGGCGCTCACGAAATGCTTGCGAGCATAGGAGATAGCCTCCGCAAAGGAGCCAACACGAGCAAGCTCGATGAACTCCTGCATGCGAAGGTTCAGCTCAAGCGTGCTCTGGAGCTTGCGCAGGCGGTTGCGGTTTTCAGCGCACCAGCTTAAGCAAGGGCCACAGTCTTTTTGGGAGAGGGCCGTCCTCACTTGCTGCGCCCTCTGGAAGATCTCTTGGTCGAGGAAAGCTTCCACCCCGCTGTCCTTGGCGAGCTGTAAGGCGGCGTGGAGGTGTCCCTCTCGCAAAAGGTGGTCCGTTAGTGCTCTGTTCAACCTCACTTGCTCCCAGTATGTGGTTTCTTCGCCAGCAGGGCTGCCACTGTCAGGGGAGGAAGCCGAGGCTTTCTGAAGGCATTCCAGTCTCGTTTTGACCCTCTGTAGCTGCTTCTTTTCGGTAACGTTGGTCTCATCCAGCTTTGGTTTGTTCAAAAGAAAGTGAGCCTCTGGTCCAAAAAGAAAAGGAAGCAGAGAGGATCGAAGAACTTGTAGCAGAGTTAATTGAATACCTTTCGTTTGAGGCCCTTCAGTCTTCCCACTAGGTGTTCAACGGACTGGTAAACTTCACGTCCGGATAGGGTAGTGGCATTGGAGCCATCATGAGAAGGCTCCGCGAGCTTAGCAACCGCCTCCAGGGCTTGGCTCAGCTCTCTTTCTACGGAATGGGTGTAGCTGCGAAAGACCGTGTTGAGATAGGCGGCAGGCACTTTCAGCATTGAATGCTCGATGGGATGGTCCAACAAAGATCGAGCAGCGGCTGTTGTTGGGGTCACCCCACCCGCGCCACCACTACGGCCACCGCCGGCGGCCGTAGCTTCGGGAAGCGTAGAAGAGCTCATCCCCAAGGACCTCCTTTCACTTTGCTTTTCTTCTTTCTATTTTTGCCGACACGTACCTGACGTCATGCATAGAGTATGGTATGTTCAATTATGGGAGGGATGTCCACAAAAATAGTGACCAATCACAGCTGTGGATTCTGTCCAAAAACAAAAGGGGGGGTACGCTACCCCACCAGCAGCAGCACCCCCTTCAAAAAAAAAAAAACAAAAAGGAGCCGCCAAGGAGAAGTCACTTCAACAACGAAAGGGGAGGGACGTGACGTAGTAGAAAGAAAAAATAAGTACTACGCGAAAGGTTTGGAAGCCACTTCTTTTTTGTTGTTGTTGTTGTTGTTGGTTTGGTATTTTTTTTGGTGTCGCAATAGTTTTTCCTTCCTTTTTGGTTTTTAGCCACTAACAAGACTCAACTTTGTAGCATATCTCAGTCTCCTGTTTTCTGGAAGGTTTGATTTCTCTTTTTTAAAAAAGCTTTTCTTTCTCTTTCCCCCTCACATTCAATCAAGCTAACCTCCAAAACTTATTCTTTTTATCACCTTAAAGATGGACGAGGAATACGATTGCATTGTGCTTGGCACTGGTTTTAAGGAATGTGTGCTCAGCGGCCTCCTCTCTGTAGATGGGCTCAAAGTGTTACACATGGACCGTAACAACTACTATGGTGGTGAGTCTGCTTCTCTGAACCTGGAGCAGCTCTTCCAGCAATTCAAAAATACCAGTGCCCCTTCCAGCCTTGGCCAAAGCCGCGAATACAACGTTGATCTCATCCCTAAGTTCATCATGTCTTGTGGTAATTTCTCCTCTCTTATGTTCTGCTCTCTCCCTCGCGTTCTTCCGCCTTCTCTCCTTCGGCTGTGGGTAATACTAATTGAATTCTTTCTGGTGACATCAGGAATCCTTGTTAAGATGTTGGTACACACGGACGTGACAAGGTATTTGGAATTCAAGTCAGTTGACGGCAGTTATGTCGTGAAAAGCGGAAAGGTCCACAAGGTTCCCGCTACCGATACCGAAGCCCTCAAGTCCCCTCTGATGGGTATGTTTGAGAAGAGGCGCTGTAAAAAATTCTTTGTATTCTGCCAGGAATATGATGCCGAAGATTCGAAGACCCACCAAGGTATTGCCATTTTTCTTCCCCTCGCTGTCTAATACCGTTTTGCTTAAACATTTTCTTGTCTTGTCGCGTCGAACAGGAATGGACTTGAACACGATGAAGATGGCGGACGTTTTCGCCAAGTTCGGCTTGAACGAGGACACTGTTGACTTCATTGGCCACGCGTTGGCTCTTCACAGGGATGATGAGTACCTGCAGCAGCCAGCGAGACCCACCATCGAGAAGATCCGCCTCTACGTGGAGTCTCTGGCCAGATACACCAAGTCCCCTTACATTTATCCTCTCTACGGTCTTGGCGAGCTTCCTCAGGCCTTTGCCAGGTTGAGCGCCATTTATGGTGGCACTTACATGCTTAACAAGCCTGTTGATGAGATTGTTTTGGAAGACGGCAAAGTGGTTGGAGTCAAGTCTGAGGGAGAGGTTTGCTTTGTCACTACACACCTATTCTTTTTTTTGTTACTTCGCGCGCTTGATAAATTAACGAATAACGTTATAGATCGCCAAGTGCAAGTTCGTAATTGGAGATCCTTCTTACTTCCCCAACAAAGTCAAGGAAGTGGGCAAAGTTGTGCGCACCATTTGTTTCCTGGAGCACCCCCTTCCCAACACCAACGATTCTGAATCGTGTCAGATCATCATCCCCCAAAAGCAAGTTGGCCGTCACTCTGGTTCGCACTCCCCCCCCCACAAATCCCTTCAGTTGTAGTCTGACTCGCTGGTAATGGACTTTTTTGGGCGTTTTTAGATATCTACATCTCCTGTATATCAAGCCCCCACAACGTGTGCCCTAAGGGCAAGTACATCGCTATTGCCTCCACCACTGTTGAGACCTCTGACCCAGAAAAGGAATTAGAGCCCGCGTTTGGCCTGATGGGTCCCATTCTTGCTCAGTTCGTACCACTCTTTTCTTCCTTTCTTCTCTCAGCCAATTAACACCCTTTTCTTTACAACAGATTTACCAGCGTTAGCCCCATGCTGGTTCCTACCGATGACGGCACTGAGGATAAGGCCTTTGTCTCTACTTCTTATGACGCCACCAGTCACTTCGAGACCACTTGTATCGACATCATGGACATCTACAAGCGCGTCACTGGCAAGGATGTTGACCTCTCTCCTCCCCAGAAATCTGCCGAGTAAAAAATCACTCCTCACTTCAGGTGAGGGGGACCCATTATCCTTTGTTGGCGGTCATCTGCCGTTGTTTTGTCAAAAAAGTATTTTCTTCACCTTTCTCTCCCCTTGCATTCTCCCTCTTTGCAATCGCAGGTGCTGCTACTGTGGGTGGTCCACATTGGCTCCATGTCCTGGCGATGGTGGCCGTCTTGTTAACGAGTAGGCGCAGAAGGGTGGCATAGCAAGGTGGCCAAACTGAGCATCCCATAGAAAAGCCTTTGGCATTTTTATTTGCTTCTTTTTGGCTTTTTGTGTTGGCTTGCTTCCCCCTTTCCTTTGACGTCTTTGGCTTTTTTTGCTTTTTCTTCCTCTCCTCTTTCTTCCTCACTCTCAACAGGTGACAATGGTTGTTTTCGCTTGTTGCAAGCGTCCGGGGCCACAGCACTCACGAGTGATTCCCTCTCTGGACTCGATGCGACAGCGAAGGCGAGTGCAGTTCTTGGAGCTTCTCGCGGCCCAGCACCAGCAACTGTGGCAATGAATCTGGCACGAATTCTGCAGACTGGCGAAAGGCGCAAACCACCAAGTAAACATCCTCTGGGTTCAGTCGCATGTCTTTCAGTTCCTTTGGTTTTGGTCTGCGAGACCTGACGAAGAGGGGCTTAAACTGTTCTTGCACGAGCTCCACTTCCTCTCCGGTCTGATGTTGTGAGCTGTGTTCCAGAGGTAGGACGAGAATATCGCACTCAATGTTAATGACGATACAGGCTTTCGTTCGGTAAGGGCGATGTCGGATCCAGGGTTGCCTGCAGCCGGCATGAGCACATAGCTCGCCATGTCCTGGAGCGAGAGTTCCGTTCCGTCTGCAGCTTACACAGCAGAAGCAGTGGTACAAGGGAAATGGTTGCGTAACAGCATCACCGCTTTCGTCTTCTGCAAGAGGAACTCCACCTTGGAATTGATATTGTAGAGTTGCCCGAGTTGAATGGGCTGATCCTTGTGGCCTACCTCTGCACCCAACAGTGAGGGCGAGTTGATCAGGAGCAGACGTCGTAGGACTACCCACCACGCATGATAATGCTCAAATGTTAAACCAGTTAGGTTTGTTGCCAGCATGCTTGCCAGGCACTTGTTCAGGTCATCCTGAGGACCATATTTTGCATCTGCCGTAAGCGAAGGGGGGAAAGGCGTGGAATGATGGCAACCGTCTCTCCAGCAGATTCCAAAGTGTTCAGTTATAGGCCAGAGGCTATCTCAGAACGGATTGTACGACACGGTGTGTGAGGACACCTTCAATAGTTCATCAACGCAAAGGAGAATGGGTGTAGTGGAAGGGAGAGTAGCAGGCGACGACGGGTCAACAGAAGAGGCGAGGTGTAGGCGGATGCAAGCCAAGGCGGTTTCTAGTGTAAAGGTGTAAGCCACTTCAGCAAACTTGTTGAAGAGACACGACCATCGAATTGTTGTTGAAGGTTATCGAGATGGCTACGCTATGGCGGGGGATCTCTTTCATCTCCGTGCTCTGGTAGAGCTCCAAATCGGTTTTCTTCAGTGCTGCCAACTCACCCAACAAAAAAGACTTGCCTCCACCAGGAGAGGCTTGCAAGCATGGTAACGTGTTCAGCAAACGATCAGCAGGCGCCGTAGCGCTGCGCCTTGCATCGAGGCGCTTCGCAAAAGCGCTATAAATAGCTGCCAAGGTTTTGACCGCAGGGAAAGCCCGGCAGAGTGTTACAGAGCGTTGCCCTTGTTCCAGGTTGGATAGGCAGGGTTTGCAGAAAGTCTAACAACTGGGATACTACATCGCTAAAGATAGGTGTGCAGTCTCTCTCTAAGGCCATTGCTGTTTCAACTTCAAAGGGGCATTCGCGTAAGCAGATCGACAAAATAGGAAATATGAATATAATATCCAAGGAAACTATCCGCCACAAGCACCAAAGAAGAGGTTTACTTTTCATGATACCATGCTCCCATTTGTTGTTGAGGAAGCCAGAGCTCCTCCTGGGGCAATGGTTGCAACCTGGAAAGACCTCCCATGAAGGGAACTAGTGGCTGGGGCACAATTACACTGCCATCCTCTTGCTGGTTGTTCTCCAGTATGGCCAGCAGAGTGCGAGGTACAGCGCATGCCGTGCCATTAACCATGTGCACAAATTCTTTTTTGGATTGTGGAGTGCGGTCTTGGCACCGTATGTTGAGCCGTCTACTTTGGAAGTCCGTGCAATTGGACGTGCTTGAAATCTTAGTTGTTTCGGTTCCATTAGACCCAAAAAGAGAAAGCAGCAAGTAATGAAGAAGGATGAGGAGAAGGTTTGGAATAGAATATACCTCGCCATAGTCACCACGTCCAGGCATCCATGCCTCTATATCATACTTGCGAACAGCAGGCGCACCTAATTCCTCTGCTGGCATGTCCAGCACTCTGTACAAGAAAAACAGTGCATTCCGCGTAAGACAAACTCGGAAATCGTGGAAGAGGGAAAGGAACCTGTAGGGTAGGCCTAGAAGACTGAAGAATTCTTCCTCTATGGCTAACATCTTTAGCGATAGTGCGAGTTCACATGTTAGATTGTTACGAATGAGCAGCATCCCAAGTGGATATACATGCCTCCTCATGTAATTGTTCGCTCATATCTGGAGTACCTATTGCAAACATTTCAACTTTACTGAATTGGTGTAGCCGATAAAGGCCTTTGTCACGGATGCCAGCACTGCCTGCTTCTGTCCTAAAGCAGTGGCTAAAAGCAACCATCTTTAACGGCAGCTTTTCCACTGGCAGTGTGCTACCCCATAACGTGGTGACGAAAAAGGATCAAGATGTGAGAAGAAAGAAGCAAGGTGATAATGAAAAAAAAGAGCAAGGGCGTGAGAAACAAGAACAGAGCTGCATAAAGAAAAGACATACCAGTTTAAATAGTACGCAGCCAAGGGTATTTCAGCAGTAGCTACGAGACAGTGATCTGATGATTTGAGGGCGTAGGTTTGGTTAACAGGAGAAGGGTCTCTGGGCTGGAATCCAGCCCCTTCAGCAGCGGCATGGCGAACTAGCTCAGGAACGGTGAATGGCGTGAAGCCATGGCGTGTGGCGTGCAGAAGGGCGCATTGGATTAATGCCATTTCAAGGAGGGCGCCAGCACCCTTCAAAAAGCAGAACTTTTTGTTTCCGGAGACCCTGTGCCCGGCCTCCAAGTCGAGCAGGCCCAGTTTCGTGCAGAGAGTGAGGTGATCCAAGGCCGGTCGCTCCGCTGTGAATTGGGGCTTTTGTCCAACATGACGGAGCACTTTAGCTTCTTGCTGTTGGCTCCCACTGTTGCCTACTGGCACGTCTCTGTGAATGTAATTGGGCACACGCTTAGCTTCGCTCAGCAACCGCCGTTCTACAGCGTCCAGTTCCTCCTCCAATCCCTTCAACTCAGCCCGCAGTTGTTTCGCCTCTTCCTCCTCTTCCTCCGTTACCGCTGCTGCTGACTTGCCGCGAGCTTTGGCAACGAGGTTTCGGCGCGTTCGCAGGGCGCGCACTTGGTGTTGAAGTTTTGTGGTTTGGTCGAAGAGGCACACTACCTCCCCAATGTTCGCCTCCACCTTACGGTGTTGGATGCTCTCGGCCAACTGCTTTTGGTTCTCCTTCATGCCTTTGAGGTCCAGGTTCAGAAACAACAGCTCCTTGTTACCATCGTTCGGTCCCGCCCCCGTGTTTGCTGCTGTGCTGCACCACCGCTTCCGCTGCGTCTGCTGCTGCCGCCACCAGTGGATACCCCACATGAGACCCTTGTTTTTTCTTCCCCAAACGAAGCTCCCCCGATGGCATGCTCTTGTTGGCCCCAAGAGGGAACTACCAAAGCAGGAAGTAGTAGCAGCAGCAGCAGGCTTCATACCCAAGATTTTTCTTTCTTTTGTGTGGTCCTTGGCTGATGATCTTGCGTAGCGCCAACCACCACCCTTGCTTGAGGGGACCTGGGCTGACGTCAACGGGGGGGCTCGATCGATCACCTCAGCAACACACCACCACCGACCACCACCGACCACCACCGACCACCACCGAACGACAAGAACAGCACCAACAACAACAACAACAACAACAACAACAACAACAACATGACGACGACGCAAAACGGCGGCGGTGGCGCAGTGGAAGAGCTGCACCACCACCCGCCGCAACAGCAGCAGCAGCTGCTGGAGGCAGACAAGGCTGGCGCAGTGGAGCATCGCACCCATCCTCCCTGCCTTGAGGAAAACAGGGCAGCTCCCCTGCAGCCACCGACCACCACACCTCCTGACACACACGCAAGAGGAGACCACGTCTCCCCAACAAAGCCTCAACCACCACTACCCCAAGAGGAGGAGGAGGAGGAGAGGATGGACTCACCTACAATACAAACACAGCAAGATGAACAACCACAACCACAAGGACAAGAGGACGAGGAGGCTGAAGACGAGTCTGACAGCAGCAGCAGTAGCAACAGGTGGTCCGCGCCCACTCGCAAAAGGTCCTCTCGATATTACGAAGAGGAAGAGGAGGAACGACGCACAAACAGTGAGAGAAGGGAGGAGGAGGAGGAGGAGAAGACCACACGTTCCAGAAAAAAACGCAGCTCTCATCTTCACAAAACAGTAGTCATAGTGGCTGTTGTGTTGGAAAAAGAGGGCCAAATATTGCTCACGCAAGAGGCCAAGTCCCATTGTCTTGGCAAGTGGTACCTCCCAGGTTGGTGCCTGTTGTTGTCTGCAATGGTTGTTGTCTTATGTGGTGGTTGTTTGTTGTTGTTCTCTTTTTTTCTCTTGTTGTTCTTCTTCTTGTTTGTCTTGTTCTTCTTCTTCTTCTTCTTCTTCTTCTTCTTCTTCTTCTTGTTCTTGTTCTTGTTCTTGTTCTTGTTCTTCTTCTTCTTTCTTATTGTACATCAGCGGGTAGAGTCGAAGTTGGAGAGACACCAATGGAAGGTGCCGTTAGGGAATGCTTGGAAGAGACTGGCATTGTGATGGAACCCACTGGCGTATTCTGCATTGAGTACAAGGCAACATCGAGAGGACATGACTGGGTGCGCTACGGTATAACTGGTCGTCCCGTTGGCGGCTCACTTAAAACATTACAACAGGTTTATTCTCTCTCTCTCTCTCTCTCTCTCTCTCTCTCTCTTATTCTCCTCTCTCACTCTATTGCATAGTTCTCCCAATTCTCTAACAAAATGCAAATACATCCAGGCAGACGATGAAAGTTTACAAGCCAAATGGTGTCCATTGGAGGAGGTGCCTTATATGAAGCTTCGCAACAAAGACGTGGTAGCCCTTATCCACCAATACTTTAATAGACGAGACCAGCTGCTACCTATCTTTTCTTCTCTTCGCCGACAACAGCAGCAAGAGTTACTACCCCAAGCACCAGCACACTCACACGACGAACAACATGAATGATTGAATGTTATGGGCATTGCGCAACGCAAGCTGATATTTTCATCAACAGCGCATTGCTGGTGGGTGGCAAGGTGATACGTGCCCATCTCGAGCAAAGGCATGCAGTCACGCATTACCACCAGCGTCATTGCACCTCCATTTGAGGCACAGGATCACTGGATGGGGATCAGATATTAAATACTATCCATTCTTCTACGCCCGATCTTTCTCTTTTCTCTTTCTCTGGTCTATCAGCGGACTTTTAGCCTTTGGTGGCTATCTTACGTCGCACTGTACATCTTTCTAATGACTGCGAGCGCACCCTATACATGCGCTTTGCTAATTGCTGCATCGTATCTCTTCTCCCTTCTGGCTCCACTATTTAAAGTAGCCGTAGAGTTCCAAGTTGGATAGGCAGAGCATGCTGTCTTTTTCAGTTCCAGCAGGCGGTCCTGTCATCACCAGGCGAAAGTAGGTATATGCTGATGCTGTCTTGATCTGTGTAGTTCATGTCATGGTGAGCAACGGAATGATAAAACCTACAACACCGCCATCACTACAGCGAAGAGAAGAATTACCGGCCAACTTGCCCATTGTCCAGGCACCGTTATACTTGCATCGCTTTCATGAACAGAGAGGTCCACCCAATTCCTTTCAGCCATTTCATCATCAGCAGATCCCTGCCGTATGCCATGTGAAATACACAATCACCATCATTCCCACAACAGCTGGTTAGCTTAATCTTCAAAGACAGGGCACCTGCGAATAGGAAAGGGTATGATCAACAGGAGAACGCTCACCTGAAACTTCCAGTGGCGAAGGTAAAAATGAGAGTTGTCATGCCGTATAGCGTAATGAGTAGGAATTAGCAAGTGTTTCTGAAGAGGAGTGCCTGCTGATGGGTCACTCCGCAAAGCGATGACAACCCAAGGTGGCTTTCCAGTCATATAAGAAGTTGTATGGTAACTCTTATCGACGATGGCTTGTGGTTGCGTGTAACGCGAAGAAGGCGAAGAACAGAGCACGGTTAACCTCTTGGCGCGATGAGGATTTCTCCATATGTCCCTGTTGGCCAACAATAAAAAAATAATCGAAATTAACCAAAACAAAAATGCATAGCCAAGAAAGTCCATTACGTACTGTCCATAGTTGGTACCAATGAAATGGCATACTCCTAACCCGCCCTCAGGTCTCCCCAAGAATGGAAGCTCCTATTATTGTTGTGGTGTATTGTTATGCAAAGAGAAGAGTTATTCAGTAAATTGGCCTTATCACTGCTAGTAAATGGTGACAAGGCATTCCATACTTTCCACTCTTCAACAGCCAATGAAAGGCGGCGTTTGCTTCGTATCTGAAACGGAGCTGCACTGATTAACTGTACCTTGCCGTTTACAATTTGAAGCAAGCCTGTTTGTTCTGGATGTGAGCGAGACAACGGCCTGGACACTCTCTTGTTGGCAGCCTGTTCTGTAGTTGATGCTCTAAGCTCTTTGAGCGATGGGGCCTTTTTCTGAAGGGCAATCGCTTCCAAAACAATCTCTTTGAGCGCAGAACACCGTGATACGAGATCATTCGCTAAAACGTGTTCTCTTAGATAATCCTTCTTCATGAGGGGATAGCGCACCTGCAAGAAGGAACAATGATCAGCAGTGCAACAAATCATCCTCTCCTTTCTTTCGTAACGATAAGGTGACGAGTGAGAATAGGGACTTACATAAGTCAGCAGCTCCTCCACGTTCTCTTTGGTCCGCATAGAAGCTAATGATGTGGGGGAAAGTTCTTTTAAATGGGCATTGCTCCAATGAATAACGGCCTCGAAAACGTGTTCCTCTTTCTCAACTCGCACAGAGTCCTTGAGAATGATTTCTAATAACAGTGGTGCGCCTAAAGAGGAGAAAGCCTGTAGCCAAAGGATATGTCAGTTACAGTACAAACAAAAAATAGTACAACAAGGACACGAAAGTGGACCTGAGTTTGAGAGACAGGGTAGAAGTTATGTTCGATAAAACGCATAGCCTCTGTGCGGCAGCGCTGTAAAGCGATGGAAGAGGGGTTATTGGAAGCAAGCCAGTTAGTTACGCTTAATACTTCGCAACAGTTTTCAATGTTTAAGTTATCCTCCGCAAATTTGCAGCAATGTTTTTCTAACGTTAAGGACTCCTTAACGTTGCACTCTGATGATAAAGGCCTGAGCTGAACAGCATTGACGCTAAAGCGATCTACTAATAACAGTACGGCCAAAGCCTCGTCTTGAACACTTTCAAACGGTAATGGCTGCCATTGAAACGACACTTTATCAGGTCATGCAAACAAAACAAACAAACAACACAAATAACACAAACAAACCTTGAGAGTGTACAAGCTCTTTAGCATGAGCATCATAGCCTCGTAAGGGACATCGTGCAGAGTAATATCATGTTGTGACCTCTCGCGAAAGGATCTGAGAAACATGGCCGCAAAGTGGTCACTGGAAGGGAGCCAGGATTGTCATTAAGCAAAGAAAAACATGGCCAACAACACATGAATCATGGTGATAAAACAAACCTGAACGCTACAAGGATGGCGCGGTGAGATCGTATTGTTTGCTTGCGGTACTGTTTCTGGTTGGGACTGCTAATTGCGGAGGATTGACCATCAGGCGGTTGCTGTAGAGATGATAAAGGTGTTTTGACTTGAAAGGAACCGGTCTCATCCTCAATAACCAAAGTTACGTCGCTATAAAGACCTGTGTCAAAGAGACGGCTAAAGTCCCACCAATAAACATCTTGCGGTGCAGCTGTGTTAAAAAGGTTTGCCTCGCAGCACGCTTTCAAAAAAGTAAGATCCCACTCTTGTGAAAAGTGAAAGAGTCCCCGCAACTCTGCTTCGCTCAACTGGTTTGGCAACTTTGACGTGTAGATAAATTGTAATGCCATCTTAAATACAACAGGCTCCACGTCCGGAAGCGATATTACTTGGTTGCCACGAACTGATGGTTGTTCAAACAGCTCGGCAAACTTTGAGCTGCGGCAAGCTAAGATACATCTGTGAGCATACATGCGAGTCCGTGGACAAACAAGAGTTAAGCAATACACAAATGCTACTCATGATAGGTGGTCTACCTCTTGCATAAGAAGAAGAAGAAGAAGAAGAAGAAAAAGAAGAAGAAGAAGAAGAAGAAGAAGAAGAAGAAGAAAAAAGAATAACAACCAACAACAACAACAAAAAGAAGGCAAAGATGAAGACAAGGAAGAACAAAAAAAAGGATATCATCATTTAGCTCGAAGACAACATCGCTCAATAATTTGTCGTTGAATAACAGGGCAAAAGAAGAAAATAAACCCGGTATAGCCACCGTGGGAGAGAGATCAGGGATCACAGGACTCATCTCTAAACTTCTGAATTGAATGTCAGCATCCCAAGAACTCAATCCCACATAGCGAAGCGGGGAGCGGGCTTCCTTTTGCCCCGTTGTTGATACATGTTTCCACCGCAATATCTCTGTGGTACCGGGCCTGCCCTTTCCTACCACCAAGAAATCACTGTCAAATGCAATCTAACACAGTGTTAATGCCCAGCAGCATCACAAAACGAGAACAGGAACAAAAAGTAACGAGAGAGTGAGAACAGAACAGAGACAAGAGGAAAGGACATAAAGCTTGGTTATGATGAAGACAAGTAGTGGAGGTACTACCCAGTAGGGAAGGAAGGCGTCTGGCCGATCAATACGTTCTCTGGACACCGCTTGTTGTTGGCCTTGTTTGCGTACGGCGGTCCTCGTGCTACCAGTGCGACAAAAGATCAATAGAGGAGACAGAGGCAAAACAAAGGGAAGAGGTCAGGGACTTACTTCATCCAGCCCCCGAGGACTATTTCATAGTCAGCGGCCCTTTCAGCTGATGGTAATGGGGAGGTCATGGTTTGGATAACTGACGCATGAAAGAGAAAGCAAACGGCGTACCTAACCCATCACGACCTTCTGTTTCGGAAAGTTCCCGATTAAAGCACACATGTATGTCGTTTTTAGTCTGCGCTTCGAAATAGAAACAAAAGCGTTGGGAGGGAGGCACCAAGAACCGCTCGTGCACTATGCTCATGCCACAGTAGTAAACCCAACCACGTCGCAGTTAGCCTCATACAATGGCGGCAACAAAACGTTGAAACGACAAGAAACGAGGAGAGGCGAATACCAAGCCACACGTAACGTCCAAACATAGGGCGCAGCTGCAGCACGCCCATAAGGTCACTGAGGTGCAAGCGATCCCTTGAAAGCTCTTCACCCTCCTGTTCCCAGTGGTCTGCATAGGTTTCCTCCTCCTCCTCCTCCTCCTCTTCTGCTTCCCTGTGTTCTCCCGATAAGACAGATTGTGGGTCTTGTGTGGCGGGAGGGCATTGCATTCCTTGCCTCTCTTGGGTATCTATGGTTGCGCTACGGAGTCTGCTACTGCTGCTGCTGCTACTTGTATTGCTGGTTGGGAAGACAATGAAGAAAGGAGCACTATGGCGAACACCCAATATGGGGGGCAAGGAAAGGAGGAAGAAGAAGCAAGCCCAAACTTCTCCCTGTTGCCCCTACTTTTGTGTTTTAAGGTGCTGCTTTGGCTTTTTATTGCCGACAATTGCCATATTGGGGCTGCCCCCCCCCTTTTTTGACCGTACCACCCGCAACGCGCGGGCCAAGTATTGGCCTGCTGCTGCTAAACGCGGCGGGTAGCGGAAGGCCTCTCCCATCAACCATGATTGACTGTCAAGTGTGGCGTCACGCTGAGCGATAGCCAGAGGCCTTGCTAGCCGCCGGAGTGGCAGTCAGAGTAGTACTGCTGCTGGGGGAGCTGTTGGTGTTGGTGGAGGTGTCGGTGGGCAGATGGAATTGAGCGAGAAGATCAATCCACCGCTTGTCACTAGGTTTTATCTCCGCAATACACTTGAATAGGGCATCACCGTCCAGATCCTGCAGTTAAATGATAACCCCCATAGTTTACGTGGCAGGCAGGCAGGCAAAAGGAAAGGCGACATAAATAAGTTAGTATTATGAGACAGCAAGGCGAGGAAAGGTATGCTTACGGAAGGTAGATGCGTCAAAAGCTGCAAGCATTCATCAAAAGAGCCTTGGAGAAGTTCAGAAGAGAACAAGGAAAGCAAGCCCAGGGCTGTTCGAAACAGAAAAAGGTCTCCCTCTTCAAAATATAGATCCCACACTCGTGTGGCCACGTCCAGTGAGAGACTTTTGCTAAAGAGAGTCAAAAACCTGGAAGAAAGTGGACGTTGTGGCGTTTAGTATTAGTCGAAGCGTGGCAAACAAGGCGAATAGCACACTACCAATCCATTATGTACAAGTTCGTGTCGATTTCTAATGCGCGAAGGTGTTTGGCTATGTTTGGCAAGAACTCTTCCATCAAGATATTTAGTACGGCCGTATAAGCTGCTATCTACACGTCCTGGGTTTAGCACCATTTCAACACAAGCAAACAACACAATCGAGGAACAACTTACTTCATTCATATCCATACGATAGAATGAGAGTAACAGGGGTCTGTCTAGTAGTGTTGCCAAGCAAGTGAAAGCAGGTAACGGGTCTAAGTACAGAAGCAAAACAGCTGCAAGGTAGGACATGCCTTGTACCTGGTCAAGCAAAAACAAAATTTCAAAGGTCAGAAACATATTTCAGTGACAGACAGGCATGCAGCGTACATAGCCAACTTCCGGTCTGAAGCATACATAGGCCTCCAGCACTTGGGCAAGGGGGGCATGCGAAGGACCTCCCTCTTGAAAGAAGCTAAGACACGGGAATGTTCGTGGGAGGTCTAATGTAATCAAGTGAACAGTGCTCTCTTTGTTGCTAGCAAAAGATTCCATCTCTGTTGAGTAGTTTTCACATTCATCTTTCTCCAATCCTCTCTCGTGTAGCCGCTGCCTGGCAGCAGGGCTCTTTTGCAACAGGTTGTCATAAAGCTCTGGCGGTGGTTAGTACATTATTAGTACGGACGAACAGAGGGATAAGCGCTCTCTTTATATCGGCCTAATACAAACCTTGCGTTATTCCAAGTTTGTTACCAAGGCTTAAAGGCCAAAGACTGGATCTAACCTTTGGTGGCACACCCTGCCACAGCATATCTTTGGCCTTGCGGGTGTTCCGCCTTTGAAATATCGAGATACATAAAGCAAATTAACAATCAAGAGCGCTGAAAGTTTCACCCTCATCACGGATACTCACACTTGATCCCAATTGGGAAGAAGCTCTGTTTGCCACGTATGACGGGAACGTAAAAGCCGGTCTTCCTTCTCCAGTTTTGCTTTTCGGAACTTCTGCAACTCTCTTGCTTTCTGCTTCTCTGCATCGAAGAGCACCTCAGCTACAGTCTATGCATGCAGTATTGTCAAAGCGGAACTCACCTCTTTTCTTGTACTTGCGAAGCATTTCTTCATATTGTTGTAAGTGCTTTAAGTGTTCTGATTCCTTCTTCGGCTCCAAATTGCTGCAACCGTTAAAATCGGTAAACGACAGCAAGAAGAATAAGAACAGGAATAAGAATAAGAATAAGAATAAGAATAAGAATAAGAATAAGAATAAGAATAAGAATAAGAATAAGAATAAGAATAAGAATAAGAATAAGAATAAGAATAAGAAAAGAGCAAGAACAAGAATAACAGTGGCAGGTAAAGAATGAAAGATGACGCACTGCGGACGTGTGGCGATAACACTGGAAATAGGTGTTGAGGTAGTGGTTGAAGCTGAGTAGGTTCTAAACTTGGCAAAGAAGCTTTTATCAAAATGATGGGTAAGCGAAGTCCTACCAATTGCAATATAGAACGGGCAATGAGTAACAACCTCGAAAAAAACAGACAAAGGCTCATCTAAACATTAACTGACATAATATTATGCACATACGTACGTAGCGTTACTACTGCTCGGAACAAAATGTTGGGCGCTGTGCTGGGTTTTATTCTGGAGTTTGTTTCTCTGTGTCTCTGTTGCTGCTGGAGGGACTCGTTCTTTTGGAGAAAGTCCCCTTTCTTCTTCCTCTTCTTCCTCCCCCTTTTGCTCTTCCTCTGCTCGGTTTTCGGAGTGGTGGTGGGAGGCCAGCCCTAGGCTGGAGAACTTGCGCGAGAGAGAAGAAAAAAGGTCCCCTAACTGTGGTGTGGCACCAGGTGACTCTTCCATGGTTGTTGCTGTTGCGCTTGGCGCAGAGGGCAGGCTATTTTGTGAACTGGCGGTCACCTTCATGGCTCATAGCAGAGGAGGCAGGCAAAGGAAAGGAGCCTTCCTTCCTTTCTGGTTGTTGCTGCTGTTGTCGACACGGGTTTTGTTTTTTTGTTTTTCTGTTTTTGTTGGTTTTTTTTTTTTTTTTGGGAGTTCCCCATGTCTACACGAATAGAGTTGAGGGAACGAGTTAAGTTTGACAGTTTTTATTTAAAGGAAAAAAACACAAGTCCAAATTTACTAAGCAAACCACCGTAAGAAAACAAGCGCTGTGGTTGTCTAATGAGTGTCGCCAAGGGATGGTCAAGCAAGAAAAGCTTTTTAAACGACCAATGGCCCTTTCAATGTCAACACGTTCTCCTCCATGAACTTGGTTAAACTCTAAAAGAGTACCAGTTACATGTCCTTTGAATGGTGTAAGAAAACAAGATTCGCCTTGGTAGGCCTTATCACCTAAAAGAAGCTCTTGTTGTCCCACATAAGGAAGAAGCCCTTCTCGTGCAATCGTTAAATCATGTACTCGGCCAGCATAAGGGCCACTCACCCAAGTTATGAGCTCTGTGGAAAGGTCCAAAACAAGCTCATACTTAAGTGTGTGTTTTTTCTTTTTGCCAGAATAGAAGTTGCGTTGTGTTTTAACACCAGATGGTCGCTGAATTGGACACTCGGTGGTATCCACAATACCTGTGATTCCTGTTCTTGAAGTGTGGTGAGCTTGAACAAATTGCTAAAAAGAAAAAGGTGAGACAAACAAATGCTAAAGTCAAAACCCAACAACAAGAAAAAAAGGAAAACAAAATAAAACAAAAAAACAAAAAACAAAATCAAATCAAAAACAATAACAAAAAAGATGAACCTGAAACATATCAAATGATAACTGAGAAGCCAAAGCCTTGATGATAGTCCAAACCCAGTAACGAAAGGTCTTTGGGGTGCAAGAACAAAATGAACAGGCAACATCTTCAGTGGGGTAGACCTTTAAAAAATAAAGAGCCCACAATAGGTACTTTGGTTTCAACGGACGCTCAAACTTAAACCTTTTCAATATGTCCCAAATAATGGCAGTGGTTTCAAAGCTAGCTCCAAAGTGTGCTCGCCATGTTCTTTCTGTAACGTTTTGAATAAGTGTTTCTGCTGTTGAAAGCAACAAAAAAAACTCTTCCATCTTCTTCGTTCTAAACTTATTGATGATAATTGTCAAAATTTGTGTTATGAAGAAAAAGTTACTCAAATATATTATCGCTTTTTGAAATAATTGCCTATAACGGATAAAAAGCTTAAAAGGAGAAATAAAATCGGAGAAAATAATGGAGAAATAAACCGGAGAAATAAACCGGAAAATAATCGGGGATATTTTCCAGGTCGGTTTTTTGCTTCTGCACAAAACACACTCAAATCACGCTCAAAACATGCTCAAAACACACACAAAACACATTCACAAGCTCCGAAATTTATTTGAATTTTTCCAATCATAATTCAAAATTTGTTTTTTTTGATTTTTGATTCGTCTATCAGATGAAATTTCAAAAACTCCGAATGTGTTTTGTGTGTGTTTTGAGCGTGTTTTGAGCGTGTTTTGAGCAGCAAACAGGAACCGCTTTTTTTCCTTGACGGGAGTAAAGGAAAATTTTTCGTAATTGATTATATTTTAATTTTCCGGAGGATGATTTAAGTAGAATTTTTTGCAACCCGCACGATGTTTTTTTTTTGTACAACCAGACTGCAGTATGCCCAAGTGGAACACACAAGAAACAACAATCATCACAGATGTGTACAAAAAAACAGGGCCCGAGTTGACTGAGCACGCCTTTGCTGAGCTTAAAGACAAACTCACCCGCCGTTCTGAGCGTGCTATTTTACAAAAATGGAATCTTCTCAAAAAACAAACCCAAGAAAAGACCCAAAACACACAAAAAGCAGGTATGATTTTTTTAACTTGGTGCTATTATCTCTCATCTTTTTCTCATCTTTCTTTTTATTAGCGTCTATGCTTCCAAATCTTCTTCAGTTGCGCCAGCAAATGTGTGGTGTACCTCCTCAAACTGCTGTTTCACAACGTAAGTTTTTTTTTTTACTTTATTTGAAGATTATTTTTGTGACTGGTTTTTTTTTAAGCCACTTCCACTCCAACTGCCTCAGTTCCGTCCGTTCAAGCACAGAGGAATGAAGAAGAGGAAGCAGAAGAGGATGAGGAGGAAGAACCAGAAGAAGAAGAAGCAGAAGAGGTCACTGTGTACCACAACACTGCTTCTTTTGACCCTTGGAGCCCGCCTATTAAGAGGAGACGCTGCGAAGAAAACCCTTCTTCCTCCTCCTCCTCCTCCTCCTCCTCCTCCTCCTCTTCCTCCTCTCTTTCATCCTCGCTGCAAGGAATCTCTCCTATAAATATAAAACTTTTTATGTGGCATATTACCACAAGTCGTTCCCTTTTTTTATTCTTTCGCCAGTTGCCTGGGCTGTCATTTGAAGTGGACTGGGATGACAGCAATGACCACGTTTTAATTGTGACTGTCAAGCGTGCCCGTCTTGATCAAGCTGAATTGCGAGAGATGATGGATTTCCTCCCGTTCAACACAGACATCGATTTATTAGATCAAAACAACCATGCTCACATTGCACAGTTCAAACTGTACTTTGAGCACAGGTTGGATTCGCCAACAACCTGGACATTTGCAGAGAAGACTTATCTTGTTCGGTGGACGATCCCCTTCTTCCGTCGCGACCATGAGGACGTGAAAATTGGTTTTTGATTTTTTATTGATTTTTGATAATAATTAAAATATGTTGAAAATTATTTTATTCCCTCAACTCTAATGTTCACCACCGTTCTCGAGAACGCACGAGGAGCAGCCACCCCAAAACAAAAAAAAAAAAAAAAAACTCCCTCCCTCACTCACTCACTGTCACGCACGGCGCTCACACACCTCCAAGATGAACCTCTCCTCCATGTTGGTACGTTTTTGATTTTTTTTTTTTTGTTTCCGAGTGTGTAGTCGCAGGCGGGACCCCGTTTTAGCGGTGAAGTGTAGTGCTTCTTTTGCGGTGTACTCTTTTTTTTTTGTTGTGGTTGTCTAAAGTTTTGCTCCTCCCTCTTCCCCCCACCCGTAGCAACCGAGCATTATCCTCCTCAAGGAGGGAACTGACACCTCCCAAGGAAAAGCACAACTTATAAGCAACATCAACGCTTGCAACGCAATCGTTGAAATCATCCGCTCTACTCTCGGCCCTCGCGGAATGGACAAATTGGTTTACCAAGGCAGGGGCACCACTATCTCTAATGATGGTGCCACTATTATGAAACTCCTAGACATAGCGCACCCTGCGGCACAAACCCTAGTTGATATTGCCAAGTCCCAAGATGAAGAGGTTGGGGATGGTACCACTAGCGTTGTTGTACTGGCTGGTGAATTCTTAAAGGAAGCCAAGGCCTTTGTAGAGGAAGGCGTCCACCCTACTGTTATCATTCGCGGCTTTAGAAGGGCCTGCCAGTTGGTTTGTGTTCGCCTCTCTACCTGTCTTTCTTTTTTGAAGCAACGCTCATATGCTTACAAATACAGGCACGGGAGAAAATCAGGGAATTGGCGATCCCTCTTGCCGGCAAGGATGCAAAGGCGTAAGTTGACAACGTTTATTTCATTTTGGTGTTTTGTTTTCACGAGTCACGCTGAATACATTCTTTTTGCCATGCATGTAGGGAAATGCGAGACGTTTTGGAAAAATGTGCCGCTACCGCTTTGAACTCCAAACTTATTGGCAGCCATGGTGGCTTCTTTTCAAAAATCATTGTGGACGCTGTTCTCTCCCTCGATGATGACATGGACCTTGACCTCATTGGTATCAAAAAAGAAAAGGGTGGCTCCATGGAAGTGCGTCAATCTCTCCTGCCAGCAAGTTTGTCTGTGGGAGCGTCATTAACTTGAAGGTTGCTCTCTGTAGGATTCAATGCTCGTGCAAGGCGTGGCCTTCAAGAAGTGTTTCTCCTATGCAGGATTTGAGCAACAGCCCAAAAAATTTCAGAATCCACAAATTCTTTTGCTGAATCTGGAGTTGGAGCTGAAGGCAGAAAAGGATAACGCTGAAATCAGAGTGGAGGACCCTGCGGTAAGCTTTTCATTTTGTCTGGGTTAACAAAAATAGGATTGTGTTATTGATCACCTCCATTCCTTACTTTTGTTGATGACAGGCCTACCAATCTATGGTTGATGCCGAGTGGAAAATTATTTATGAAAAGTTAGACTTAATCGTCAAATCTGGAGCCAAAGTGGTGTTTTCTAGGCTTCCTATTGGCGATTTGGCAACGCAGTATTTCGCTGATAGGGGCGTGTTCTGCGGTGGTCGAGTACCTCAAGAGGTCAAATTGCCCTTTCGTTATAGGAACCTGTTTAAATGCTGATATTTTTGTTCTTTCTTGTTGGTGAAACAGGACCTTAACAGACTTTCCAAGGCAACAGGTGCTGCTGTTCAGACAACTGTCAATAATCTTGTTCCTGCTGTTCTAGGAACATGTGAAACATTCGAGGAACGTCAAGTCGGTGGTGAGAGATACAACTTTATCACTGGGTGTCCTCAGGTTAGTTATTTTCTCGCTTCGGTTTATTTTTTATTATGTATTAAACATTACATTGTGGTCAGGCAAAAACTGCAACAATCGTTATCCGTGGTGGCGGTGACCAGTTCATAGAAGAAGCCGAGAGGTCAATTCATGACGCTATCATGATTGTTCGACGTGCTCGTAAGCATAGCTCGGTTGTTGGTGGAGGAGGAGCAATTGAGGTAAGCTGCCCATTCCTTATTTCTTCCCTTTGGTATTAATCCTTCATTTCAATTTCAGATGGAGCTTAGCAAATATCTGAGGAATTACTCCAGAGAAATTCATGGCAAGGAACAGTTAATCATTAATGCCTATGCTAAGGCCTTGGAGGTCATCCCTCGTCAAATTGCAGAGAATGCCGGCTTTGACTCCACAGATATTTTGAACAAGCTCCGACAGCGACATGCTCAAGGTACTGACTCAATTCCTGTTTACCATGGTTCATACTTATCTTGCCTTGTGCAGAAGGAGGAACCTGGTTTGGAGTTGACATTAGAAATGAGGACATTTGCAATACCTATGATAGTTTTGTGTGGGAACCCAGTCTGGTTAAGCATAATAGCATTACTGCTGCCACAGAGGCTGCATGTCTGGTACTCTCTGTGGACGAAACCATCAAGAATGCCAAACCACAAGAAGATGATACCCCTGCTCCTGCTCCATCCCGTGGTGGAAGGCGAAGACGTTAAAAAAGTCATTCTTAAAAACCAGCAAGATCATAGACTGGAGTCAAGTTATTGCAATAAAAAGCATTTGACACTTAAATGGTTATGTTTCTTTGGTTCTGCTCTCCTCTCCCCTCTTTCTGATCTCTCCTCCATTTATCATCTATCTTGAAAAAGCTTACAAAGAAAGAGATTTTTTTAAAATTATTTCTTAATCTCACAATGCCTCTTTTTATAAAAAAGAACATAGCAAGCAAAGGGCATGTCTGAGGAACTAGAACCCTTGAATGCTTTTCAATTTAATTAACATCAATCTAATATATGTACAATCAAAACACTGTAGCAGAGGGAAAGGAAGAGGCAGAGGGAGTATACTTTTCCTGTGATTTGGCCTTCTCTTTTTTCATCTTTATAAAAAGATAAAGAAGAAAAAGAAGGCAAATAATGATGAAGAAATGGGCCATTCTAATACAAGGTTAGTTAAATGAGAATGAGATTTATGAAAGGTCAAGTTTTTTTTTTATTTTACCTGTTTCTCTCTTTCCTTTTCCTATGATAAGGCATTCAGTAGATCTTTTCAGTGTATGTCAGATGACTGTTGTTATTATGGTCTATTTTTGCTCATACATTCCCTTTCATCCCTTTTGCTTTGCCTTCTTCCTTCCTTTTCTCCTTTTCTTCATTCAACTTAACTGGCCAGACCATAAGCTAAATTTTCTCACTACTTTTATTTTCCCTTTTTCCTCAGACACATGCAAATGTTGATAGGGAATAACCCCACAGACCAAGAAAGGGACGGCATGTAAGCCACTCTGGGTTTATTTTAAGAACAAGAAAAGGGATGTGAATCAAAGTGTGTACTTTGAATGTGTTGTGAGAGAGTGTTGACAGGAAGTCATTATGAAAGAAATAGTTGGTTTTCCAACACATACACTTTGGTCTATACCTCTTTTCCTATGAATCAACCCAGAATCGTTTACTTGCTTGATTTACAGGGTTTATGTTTTACCTTTGATTAAAGTTATCTATCTTGAAAGTTCTCCTCTTGCCTTTGTTTACTTATTTGATACAGTAATTCATTGTTGTTGGATAGTATTGTTTGATGTATTATGAATACAGACTATTTTTTGGCTTTGTACATGAAAGTAGTGACAAGTATGTTTTTATTGATTTGTAAGAGAGTTTGATTTTTTTGTGATCTTTCTTTTTCCTTTGCCTACACTATTGCACTTGTCATATTGCCATAGTCATGGTTATATTATTATTACCATTGTCCTTGCAATTGCTGTTGTCACTGTCATTGTCATTGTCCTTGCAATTACTATATTAGCGCCTCCAGTGTATTATTGGATGAGGGAATTTTTGGTTCATACACCTCCCAAGCTAGTTTGCTTAACTGCTCTAAGCAGTGAGTTTTGTTTACAATGTTGTCTATCTATCTCCATCGTCTTCACAGTTGGGTGTTCTCTCAAATTGTTATAGTCTATCTTGCTCATTGAGTAAGAAAGCTGTACCCAGCCTAGTACTTACACATCAAATGGTAATATCTTGTAAATAACAGAATGCCAGGAGCCTATCAAGAACAACCACTTGGAAGTCTCAGTGGAAAAATACACAACCATGTCAACTCTGCATCTCTATTTACCTTGTAAAAGGGCATAGTTAAAATGGCATTTTCCAAAATAAACCTAGCAAGGGGCAAAAGCAAGTACTAACATCTGGAAAGTTATTTCTGCCTGTATTTATTTGTGCTTTTTGTAGATGAGGAATAACCCTGTGGATCAAGAAAGGGACGGCATGTAAGTGACTTTGAGTTTATTCACAAGAAAAGAGGTGTGGACCAAAGTGGGTGCTTTGAACATGTCATGAGGAAAAAGGGAAAATAAAAATGGTGAGAAAACTTGGGGTATCCAAAGAAAGTGATAGATAACAAATCGTTAGTTTTCCAACATTTTCCAACTTCTTCCAACAAAACATGAACAAAGTGCATCAAGGAAAAGCAAGATGGCAGTCCCTCTGAACCACTTCACTTCAGTTCATTTTGCCCTACCTGTTGCGTACCAAGAGAACAAAAGGAGGGAGGAGTGCAGATGGCTCTTGAGCCTTTCTTTTGACTGAGTGTTTAATGATATACAAACACCCCTGCTGCCTCACCTTTCCCTCTCACCATTGCTCAGGATAAAGAACCATGGTCACCTTGACCAAGGAGATAAAGAAGTAGATTTATTGATGGAAATCAATGGTTTTTCTGCTCAGCTAAATTTATATAGGCAGTTTTTCTGCTGTGACAGAAAATCCGACAAAAACCACCATTTTGGAAAAGCTGCTAAAATGCCATTCTAAAAATTTGTCCAGGATTTTTGACATCTTCATTTGACAATAACCACCAAGTTGTAAGATGAACAATCTGAAAGTCGTATACTTGGAGCTATATGCATCACCACATCAACTGTGTTGGATTGACTATACAACAACCATTGCATGAATAATGAATGATTGGCTAGTCTGAAATTGCCTCACCAGTAAATACCAGCTATATGGATATCAAGAAAACAGCCTTTGTGTGTCACCATGGACTCTTCAAGTTTGTAGCTATGCCTTTTGGTTTGAACAGTACCCTTGCTAGATTATAGTTTGCCATGGAAACAAACCTTGTTCTTGCCAGAGCCAGGGGTCTCTTGTCTGGTCTACATCTTCAGCTCTCATTTTGACCTTCAGAACATCTCTAATATATCCGTAGTGCCAACATGTAGTTGAAGGCCATGATGTACAACTTCTGCTGCTTAGATGTTTCTTATCTTGGCCATATTGTGGTCAAGTCCAGCCCTGACATAGTAGTAGTAGTAGTAGTAGTAATAAGAAGTTTATTTGCTCTGAGCAGCCCTGACATAGTTTCTACTATCAAGCTGCATTCTAGTTACACATTCCAATGGTGATTTGCTTCATTGCCCACTCTTTCAAACAAAGGTGCAAGGCTTGGGTTTTGTGCTTCATAGACTTTGGAGTAATAGTAGTAATAAAAAGTTTATTTGCTCTGAGAGCAACACCAATCTATACATAAAAAGTAAGCCTTGTACATACATAGTGTACTCTTACTTTTCTTACTCCCTCATCCTCAATGCCTTCCCAATTGTTACTCAATTCACAAGTGAAAGGTGTTGAATGAGATTTCAGACCAACTTTGTATCATCTAGCTATCCTTTTCTTTCCCTTTCCTTTTTCCTCTTTTCCTTGCTTACATTACTTCCAAAGACTGATAAAATGCAAAAGAACTTCCATGCTTCCAACTTGCTCTTGCTGCCCATAATCTCCAGACTCGTTTACAACTTTGCTTACATTGTTCCATCTCTTGAGCTCTGTTGCATTTCTTTCCACTTGACAGGAGCTTTGTTGTACAGTCCTCTATAATCAGCTTTCTGACTTGTTCTTCATTTCCATTGTCCATACCTCAATAGTAAAAAAGAAAGCAGTAACAATGAAGTGTGAGGAGAATATCTTTTTCATTAGTTTGTTCACATGGTGGTTCAGGTATGTCAGCATTCTCTTTTGTATCCCCTCATCCTTCCTCTCTCCTTTTCTCCTTTCTTATAAAACAGCTGGAACAACACCAAACTATCTTAAGATAAGTATTGGTGATTGTACCAACAATTAGCTCTTATGGTCAGTGTTAATGGAAGTAAGTCCTTAGTATTTGCTCTGCCTTAGGCAATAGCTGACACAAGCCTTCAACATGGGCTATGTAAAGCATTGTTAATTATAACAAGGGCTTGCTTTTGTTGCTTCTTCCTCAACAACAACACTAAGAACTGCAGTTAAGACGCCCAAAAGCTAAATTCACAAGTGACAGATAAGTTATCAAATGCTCATCATTTGATCTCCCTTTGCTTCCTCTATATATTGTATGAATTGAGCATATTTTGTTTTAATGCAAATTAAACATGAAAGTCAATACAATTTATTCCATCTTGGGACTGTGGTTTGAAGAAAGTGGGGAATGGACAACTCATGCCAAGGAGAGGATCACCAAGGCCAAGCAAGCTCTCTACAGCCTTAGGCAGCAGGGAGCCATTGCCCAAGGCCTTGGTACACACACTGCCCAGATTGCTGCAGAGGCTATTGTCAAGTCTACCTTGTCATATGGACTATGTATGACAGAGCTTTCCAAATCATGGTGGAAGAAGATCGAAGCTGTGTGGAATGAGACAGCAAGAAGTGTATTGCAAGTTCATCAAAGGACTGTGGCGGGGGTTTATAGAGCAGAATTGGGCTGGTTGACCATCAAGGCCTACTGTGAGTTGGAAAGACAAGCAGTAATTCATCATGTTGAGAGGCAAGATGGCCACTTTGAGCTACTTGAAGAGGTAAGCCAAGCAAGTGAAGAGGAAGGGGAGATGAATGAAGGTAAGGGAGGTGACGGGACGACTGTTGTTGAAAAGAAAGCCAAGAGGATGAGGACCTTAACTCGAGTAGCCAAGGTGGAGTATGCAGCTGAAGGAGAAAGAGGAACAAGAGCATGGCTATGGCATAACTTCTTGACAAATGGAAGATGTTTGGTTGGACAACAACGGAGCTTAGTGATTACCAACCCAAGGAAAGAACGTTTGATGAATGCTATTCATTGTGGTGGACTGCCTTGGAAAAAAGTGGGAGCCATTCAGCAGTCTGAGGAGGATAGCAAGTGCCCTGCATGTGATGCTGAGGAAGAAACAGCGGAACACTTCCTGTTAAGGTGTCCTAACCTTTGGGAAGATCGCTTTAGAATCTGGAGTGTGGACAATGGAAATGAAGAACAAGTCAGAAAGCTGATTATAGAAGACTGTACAACAAAGCTCCTGTCAAGTGGAAAGAAATGCAACAGAGCTCAAGAGATGGAACAATGTAAGCAAAGTTGTAAACGAGTCTGGAGATTATGGGCAGCAAGAGCAAGTTGGAAGCATGGAAGTTCTTCTGCATTTTATCAATCTTTGGAAGTAATGTAATAGCAAGGAAAAGAGAAGAAAGGAAAGGGAAAGCTAGATGATACAAAGTTGGTCTGAAATCTCATTCAACACCTTTCACTTGTGAATTTGAGTAACAATTGGGAAGGCATTGAGGATGAGGGAGTAAGAGAAGTAAGAGTACACTATGTATGTACAATGCTTACTTTTTATGTATAGATTGGTGTTGCTCTCAGAGCAAATAAAGTTTTATTACTACTAAATAAAGATCTTTATAGAGAGTGAGATTAAGGTACTCTTTGAGAAAGTGACACCCCTTTTGCTTTTCCCAGAGGCACAGGGTGGCTTATTTGCATTATATATACTGGTAGATAACTGAAGGAATCAGAGCATATGAAATCAGTAAAAGGGGACCAATGACAGGCATCCTCAACACAAAATGATGTTGGCAAAATCACCAACACTTATCTCAAGACTCCTCATGTTGGATCCGTCCCGGACCCCTCAGCTCTTCTTTCTTTTATATCCTCCCACCCTTCCTTTCTCCTCTTTCCCCTTTCTTTGGGGTGTACTTTGAAGCAACGTCGGAAATTCACTCTCATTGTCCTTCCTCTATTCTCTTGAATACACTTCTTGTCTCGTCACCAACTCTTTTATTCCTAAGGTTGGATTCAACCAACAATGAGAACAATGGATCAAAAGGAAAATGAGGCCAGGGCACAAGCAAAGGCTAAGGCTGAGGCAACAACTAATGAACAAGTTTACTAAGAAAGGAGAGTCATTACAGAGTGGTACCGGGGTATGATGAGAGTTATTCACATGAATGGGCAGCTCTCTGAGGAATTTCTGGTGGAAAGTAAAGTTAAGCAAGGAGGAGTTTTGTCTCCATCTTGTTCAATGTACATTGATGTGGTGGCAAGAAAGCTACAAGCAGCAGAGGAGAAGGAAAGAGGAGATAAAGCAAGGAATGTTTGCTTGTTGTTTGCTGATGACTTGGCAGTGGTGGCCAGCAATCCGTTTGAGCTTCAGAGAAGATTGAATGTAGCAGTGGAGGCAGTGAATACTCTGGGACTTCAGTTCAATGCAAAGAAATCAGAGGTGCTAGTACAAGGAAAGAAGGCTCATTTTCAAGAGTGGAGACTGAAGGGGGAGGCTGTGAAACGTGTGAAGGAAGCCAAGTACCTGGGACTGTGGTTTGAAGAAAGTGGGAGATGGACAACTCATGCCAAGAAGAGGATCACCAAGGCCAAACAAGCCCTCTACAGCCTTAGGCAGCAGGGAGCCATTGCTCAAGGCCTTGGTACACGCACTGCCCAGATTGCTGCAGAGGCTATTGTCAAGTCTACCTTGTCATATGGACTATGTATGACAGAGCTTTCCAAATCATGGTGGAAGAAGATTGAAGCTGTGTGGAATAGAGCAGAATTGGGCTGGTTGACCATCAAGGCCTACTGTGAGTTGGAAAGACAAGCAGTAATTCATCATGCTGAGAGGCAAGATGGCCACTTTGAGCTAATTGAAGAGGTAAGCCAAGCAAGAGAGAGGAAGGTAAGAAGAATGAAGGTGAGGGAGGTGACGGGATGAGTGTTGTTGAAAAGAAAGCCAAGAGGATGAAAGCCTTAAGTCGAGTAGCCAAGGTGGAGTATGCAGCTGAAGGAGAAAGAGGAACAAGAGCATGGCTATGGCATAACTTCTTGACAAATGGAAGATGTTTGGTTGGACAACAACGGAGCTTGTTGGAAAACCAACTATTATGACTTCTTGTCGACACTCTCCCCGATACCTCCAATTTTTCTTGCCCTTTTTATTTTCCCCTTTTCCTCGCGACACATTCAAAGCACACACTTTGGTCCACACCCCTTTTCTTGTGAATAAACCCAGAGTCGCTTACGTGCCGTCCCTTTCTTGATCCGCAGGGTTATTCCCCATCAACATTTTTTTAAGCGAACTCTTCGCGGCAAGAACGGTTCAACCTCACCACAATGAGCGACGACGACAAGTGCGACGCTCAACGTTGGGACGATTTATCCCCCGCGGAACTTCGTCTTCTCATCGAAAAGGAGCAAGCCTCCATCCTACACCTCAAGGTCACACGGGACGAGCTCCTCGAATCTCTGGGCAAACACCAGCCGGTCAACGAGGATGAAATCTTCGCCCAACTTATGGCCACAAAACGGGAGCTCTACTCCGCAGAGCAATACATCCAGAAACTGGAGCACGCTCTCCAGCAAGCAGAGCAGAGAGACCCACAATACCTCTCAAAACGGCTCGACAGCCTCGAGCATCAAACCTCCAACATCTCCTACCTCGTAGAAGCTGTTGATGTCCTCCTTAAGCGCACCGACAAGTCCGTCTTCGAGCGCCACGAGACAATCGTCACAAACACCATCACACACGTGGACAAGCGGTTCGACACCCTTACCCGCATCGTGAACAATATCGCAGACCGCCTTGAGCGCATCGAGCTCAACCAGGTAGTCATAACCCAACGGCAACCACACACCGAGCCCGAGAAGGTCAAAGAAGGCGAAGAGAGCCTCTTCTTCGACAGCCCACCCCACGTAGCGAACACACCCTACCGTGCAGCTGACACACCTTTCACAGTGCGCCCGTTATTCTCCCCTTCGGCACGACCTACCTCTCTGGACTCTCCTTCATTTTCCTCCAAGATTCCGACTGGTCTACCCGCTTACAACCCCGAGCGTGACGGCGACCCGGAACCCTTTCTTCGGCAACTGGAGAACAACCTTCAGATTGTCAACCTTCACCCCAGCATGTGGAACATGGCCCTCGCTAAATACACACAAGGGTCCAAGATCGCTTCCCACTGGGTACAAAACAATATAGTTATACCCCGCTTGTCATGGCACGAGGCCAGAGACCTCTTCGCCACCCACTTCGGCAGCGCGGAACTTCAAACCCGTCTCCATGACGAGTTCTTCAAACTTAGCCACCGACCCAAGGAACCGGTGAGAAAGGTCATCGAGAGGATAGACAACATCCTTCAACAGATGACTGAGCAGCCGTCTGAAGCGCAGAAAATAGCCGCACTGAAACGCTGTCTCAACCCTTGCCTCCTGGAATCAGTCAGCAACGTGCTACTCTTGCGGAACGCAGAGAAATACGACCAAGCTGTACAGATAGCTCTTAGCGTTGAAGCTAATCTTTACACACACAAAGCTCCCTCTAGTACGAGCTGCCCTCTTCACCCAACATCCGGACATTCAGCAGCTGAATGTAAACGGATTAAACAGATGAAAGACGGCACCCAGACGCCTAGCAAAGCCAACACCGGCCAACGCCACAATGGCAACAACAACGGGTCCTCCTCATCTTCTTCCTCATCATCAGGACATCCTCCGTCCTCCAACAAACACACCTGCCGTAAGTGCTCAGCGCCCTGGCATCCTGGTCATCAGTGTAAACCCCGCCAGCCTGCAGCACTCAACGCTAGCCAAGCGCAGACATCAACGTCTCAGCAACCGGCTTCGGCATCATTGCCACCTTCGTCACCGTCTCCTTCACCAGCTCCTTCACCGGCTCCGCCTCCTTCTGGCACCAACCAGCCATCCACCAATGCACTGGACGCTACCGCAAAGCAGGAGTTCATGGAAGCAGTCCGCCACGCCTGGGAGATTCAAGGCAACGTAGAGCTTGCTGCCATCGACCTTAACTCCCTCCTTCACCCTGGCAACGCTTCTGACTCTGCTACGGACGCTCCCAGCCCTGTAGTCACCCCTGAAGCTATTCATGTGGAAGGTCTCGACACAGACGACGACGACGACGTAGAAGACGACTGCGAGGACAAAGTGGAACCTCCCATCACGGCTCCCATCCTCCTTAACCGTCAGCGCGCCACAGCCTTCATAGACTCTGGTGCATCACACTCCTTCATCTCTCCAGCAGCAGCGGAAAGATACCTCCACCCAACATCCTGTAAATGCCACCACACCATCATCTCCAACATAGACGATATGGAAATCATGTTAGGCGACAGGTCCACCACCCACGTTACCCGCCGTGCGGCACACGTCCGCATCGACTGTGGTTCTCGCAAGTTGTTTCACCACTTCTTCATCATGCCTCTTCAAGGTGAGCATGAGATCCTATTTGGAAGAGACATCATGCGACGCATTAGCGTTGGTCTTTTCGGCCTTCCTGTGCGTTATCCTCTTCCTAGCGAACGAGAAGAATTCAAGGAAGACGACTCCAACATTTCCGACAAGGACAAATGTGTTGAGCTTCCTCCTCCTCCCGACACTGCTCGAAAGATCGCTGAAGGCATCCACGACGCGCTCCAGCGCAACCAGCAAGTGCCTCACGGCCCCAGCAGTTCCCTTCCGGAAAGTGTAATTTACCTTAACACCGGCGATGCCAAACCTGTTTTCCGCAAACAGTACCTATCCCCGAGATCTATCACAACTCAGTCTTTAGGCAACTCACCGAATGGCTCCGACACGGCGTCATTGCACTCTCTTCACTCGACTGCCAATGGAATTCTCCCATCCTTCCAGTCCCCAAAAAAGACGAACATGGCAAATGGTCGAAAGTCAGAATCTGTATTGACCCTGGTGGCATTAACCCTCTCCTCGCTGATGACGAGTACCCGATCGAGGACACCAAAGTTCTCATCGAACGAGCTCTAGGCCTCAAATGGGCTACCCTTTTGGACCTCGTCTGGTCCTACAACCAAATCCTGGTTTATCCACCTCACCAAGAAAAGCTTACCTTCACATGGTATGGCGTACGGCTCAAGTTCGTAGGCGCACCTTTCGGCGTCAAGCACGTTCAGGCTGTCATGTCCCGCTTCATCGCAGCCGCCCTTCGCCTCCTGATCGACATCTCCTCCCACTACGTGGACGATATCTTGGTCTTCACCAAATCCTCTTCGCTGGAACAGCACATCAGTGACATCGTCAAGGTCATCGATGCCCTCACTGTTGCAGGCCTCCGCCTCCGCCTCGAGAAATGCCAGTTTGGATATACCCGAGTGCGACTCCTTGGTCATATTGTATCAAGAGATGGCCGCCTACCTGACCTAGAGAAAATCTCTACCTTTTCTACTTTACCTACTCCCACCACAGGCAAACAAATACAGAGTATCCTAGGTTTCACCAACTTCCTTCGGGACTACATCCCTCGCTACGCAGAGATCGCGGCACCCCTCGAACCTCTCCGGAACGTCCCTGATATCCGACCTTATTGGAATGACGACTGTCAACAAGCACTTGACACTTTCAAGCGCGTCATCTCCAGTCCAACCATCTTAAGCGCACCAGATTGGGACAAACCCTTTCGTGTTGGCACCGACGCTTCTCAGCATGGTGTTGGCGCTGTACTTTACCAAGAAGACGACAACGGCAAGCGTAGCTACATCTGCTTCGCCAGCAAGGCTCTTAACCCCGCTCAACGCAATTATCCTTCCATCAAACGAGAGCTGCTTGCCATCATCTTCGCGCTTCGCAGATTCCACTACTACCTCATCGGCCGACGCTTCCTACTCTACACGGACCACAGACCTCTTGTGCATCTTTTCAACGCAAAAGACCTCAACAGCATGCTCGCACACTGGGCTCTTGTAATCCTTCACTACGACTTCGAGGTTTTCCATCGGCCTGGCATTCATCATATCTTAGAGGACTCCCTCTCGCGATTGTACGCTCCTTCCATCCTCGGCAATGCACCGCTGAATGTTCCTCAAGTTCCTCAGAGCGCCAAAACTCTGGCCCCTAAACCCAAAGTCAACAACATCGAACTCGACGACAGCCAACTCTCGGCTCCCTCACGTACGTTAAACGACTTCATCAAGGACCTTCTCAGCAAAACGGTTCCTCCACCCAACGAACGTCAACAAATCTTGGAACGACTCCACTCCATCGGCCACGAAGGTGCTGAAAGCCTCCTTCGCAAAGTGCTTAAGGAAGGTTACTTCTGGCCCAACATCCGCAATGACTGCCACAACACAGCACGCCATTGCAAGGAATGCCTTCGCTTCAACGTCACACGGCTCGGCTTCCACCCTCTCAAGTCGATACATGCTACTTTTCCTTTCGAGCATATCGCCATCGACCTTACTGGCCCCTTGCAAACAGACTTCATGGGCTATCAATACATCTTCATCATCACGGACATCGCCACACGTTTTACGATTCTCCGCCCTCTCAAGGACAAATCCGCGGAAGAAGTCTCCCGTGAGTTTGTCAAGATCATCTGCGAACTCGGCTTCCCCAAAATCGTCCAGTCTGACAACGGCACTGAATTTGTCAACAAAATCATGTCCGCAGTACGTGACCAGGCAGGTTTCGACCACCGGTTCATCTCTTCATACCACCCACGAGCCAACGGAGCTGCAGAAAGCCACGTCAAGCTCACCAAATCCATGCTCCTGAAATCCCTTAAAGGCGACCTCGGACACTGGTCCACGTTCCTCCCCATTGCTCAATTCGCCCTGAATCAGCGCATATCCCGTCGCTCAGACTCCAAACCCTTTGAGCTCTTCTTCGGCAGGCCTCTTTCCTACCCAGAAAACTACTTTGAAAGCATATCCAAGCTTAAAACTCCTCGTGAGATCACCTCTCTCACCAAGGTCATGCTGCAAATCGTCTACCCCTCCATCTACGAAAAGGTTGCCAAATACTCCGCTAACGTAGAAAAGTATTTCAACGCCAACAACAAAATCACCCATTTTTCTCCCGGCGACAAGGTAATGCTGAAAAACTCGTCAGCAAACTCCAAAACCGATCCTAAATATCTCGGCCCCTTCATCATCCACCACTGCACCAACAACGGAGCCTACGTCCTTCAGGACATCACTGGCGACATACTCCCTGACAAGGTTCCTCCAAGTGCTCTCAAGCTTGTTGATCCCAACACTCCTTTTGAAGATAAGCACTTCGAAGTTGAAAAGGTCCTCGACCATGACGGCCCACCTTCTGACCGCTACTATCTCGTGAAGTGGAAAGGATACCCCGACTCGGATAACTCCTGGGTTGCAGCCAAGGACTTCGGCTCCCAGCGACCCATCACCACCTACTGGGGGAAGAAGTACCCCAAGACCAAGAAACGTCGCAAACGGCGTTAGTTCTCTTTGGGAAGGCAGTGATGTTGGAAAACCAACTATTATGACTTCTTGTCGACACTCTCCCCGATACCTCCAATTTTTCTTGCCCTTTTTATTTTCCCCTTTTCCTCACGACACATTCAAAGCACACACTTTGGTCCACACCCCTTTTCTTGTGAATAAACCCAGAGTCGCTTACGTGCCGTCCCTTTCTTGATCCGCAGGGTTATTCCCCATCAACA
>JAVKOQ010000064.1:0-227265 GCA_031835245.1 Balamuthia mandrillaris | reverse complement strand
GGTCGTTCTTTATGCTGGCAGCTGTTTCGTTAATTTATGCACATACAGGTACTACAAATGTTCTGTTGTTGAATATGTGTTCCTTAAGCCCAGAGCGTCAGTTGTTAGTATGGGTTTGTTTTTTCATGGCCTTTTCTATTAAAACACCTATGTTTCCCTTTCACATATGGTTGCCCGAGGCTCATGTAGAAGCACCTACTATAGGTTCGGTCATTTTGGCTGGTGTGTTGTTGAAAATGGGGGGCTATGGATTTTTGCGTTTTGTTGTACCGCTCTTACCCATAGGAAATTATTTTTTTACTCCATTTGTTTTCGCAATTTCGACTTTAGCAGTGTTGTATACGTCTTTAACAGCTATTCGCCAAATTGATTTGAAGAAAATTATAGCTTATGCTTCGGTATCTCATATGAATTTTGTTGTGTTAGGAATATTTAATTATAGCACTGTGGGTATTTTAGGAAGCATTTTTCTAATGTTGAGTCATGGAATTGTGTCAAGCGGTTTGTTTTTCTGTGTTGGTGTTTTATATGACAGATACCATACACGATTACTTCGTTATTTTGGTGGTATTGCATACTTTATGCCTATATTTGCGGTATGTTTTTTTATACTAATTCTTTCGAATTTTAGTTTTCCCGGGACGAGTAATTTTGTTGGTGAAGTGTTGGTGTTGGGCGGTTTTATTTTTCAAAATATGTTCTGTACGTTTTTTGTTTTAATAAGTATAGTCTTTTCGGTTATATATTCTGTTTGATTGTATAATCGACTATTTTTTGGATCTGTCAATACGCACGCACTTTTGCGTTTTTCTGATTTATCTGAGCGTGAATTTTGGGTTTTAGCTCCGTGTGTTATTCTAACGGTTGTGCTTGGTATTTGTCCAAATATTGTATTGCATAAGTTAGAATGAGCTTCGTTGACATTTTCATTTTTTAGATATTAATGCGGTTTAGTTTAAATGATTACGAATATCAGGTAAGTGACTCTTGGGCACTTTTCAATTTAATTCAGGTTTGTTCCATGAAAGGGGTTATAATACCACGTTTTTGTTATTATTCGAAATTATCAATTGCTGGGAATTGTCGGATGTGTTCAATAGAGGAAGAAGAAAGCCCAAAGCTCGTGGCTTCGTGTGCGATGCCGCTGGCTGACAATATGTTGATTTATACTAATAGTCTGCGCGTTCGAAAATCACGTGAAGGCGTTTTAGAATTTCTATTAGCGAATCATCCGTTGGATTGTCCTATTTGTGATCAGGGTGGTGAATGTGATTTGCAAGACCAATCTATGATTTTTGGTGGTGATCGTGGCCGTTTTTATGATTTTAAGCGTTCCGTTGAAAATAAAAATTGCGGACCCTTGATAAAGACGATTATGAATCGTTGTATCCATTGTACACGTTGTGTGCGTTTTGCGACCGAAGTAGCTGGGATCTCAGCATTAGGGCTTACTGGCCGCGGCGCTAGTATGCAAGTCGGTTTCTATATTCAAAAATTGTTTGCTTCGGAAATTTCTGGTAATGTTATAGACCTCTGTCCTGTCGGGGCATCAACTTCAAAACCCTATGCTTTTACTGCACGTCCTTGAGAATTACGTAGTGTTTTTACGGTAGATCCTTTAGATTCTTTATGTTCTGCTATTCGTGTAGATGTTCGTGGAACATCTATTGCTCGTATACTACCGCGCACAAATAGCGTGCTCAATTTGGATTGGATTTCAGATAAAATTCGTTTTTTTTATGATGGTCTTTATCGTCAGCGAATTGCGTCACCTTTTGTTAAAGTTTCGGGTTTTTTTGTCCCACTTAGTTGACGTAATACGTTTGGTGTGTTGAAAAAAATGTTGGCTTCTTTTCGTGACCAACTGGTGTTTACTAAAAAATCATTTTTCTTTTTCAGCGCTTTCTCCGGCCCTTCGGAAAGTCTTGAAGTTTGTTTTTCTGTTCGAAATTTTCTTCAGTTTTTTTCATCTAACCAGTTATCGCAGTGTTATGATGCTTGCCTTTCCTTTTGACCGAGTAGTTTATTTGCTAATATTGAGTTCGCTGATTTGTTATATTTTGATAACTTAAATATACGTTATCAATCTCCTGTTTTAAATATTTTATTTCGCAATTCTTATTTGAAAAATAACACACTAGCTGTATATTCTGGTTCAACACCGTTTAACAATTATTTTTATAAGCATGCAGGTAATGAGGCTTATACTCGATTCAAAGTGGTTAGGGGTAAGTATTGAGTTTCCTCCCTGTTTCAATTGTTTGAATTTCCGCTCATGCTTTCTGCTTCATTATTCGTGTCAACCTTTTTGAATTCAAATTTGTATCAATTTTCTGTTTGGGAAGGGCGAAATACATATGCTTCTTCTGTCTCTGTATTGCATAATCAATTCTTGAATGTAACAATGCCTTCTATGAGGTTAGGCGAAAACATATTTAGTTTACAATACTATTTAAATTGCCAACCTGTTGAAACTAAGTCTCCTTTGGCTATATCCGTTTATCATGGTCATCACGGTGATCGTCACTTAGAGTTAACAGCTGATGTGTTGCTTCCGTCCACGACTTTTGTTGAGACAAATGCTTTATTTGTAAATATTTGTGGTGTGGTCCAAAGAGCTAATTGTATTTTTCATTTAGATAAGTTCCGCCACGCTCGATCTTCGTGAAAAATTTTTCGGGCTATGTTGAGCGTTGCGGGGGGATGTTCTGTGTGATCTTCTTTTAGCTCGCTTGTTCGTTCGCTATGGTATGAATTCCCTCTTTATGCCGTTGATTACCAATATTTAGGGTTGCGGCCTAAAATTTCTCGTTTGCCTAATTTGCCGTTAAATCATGGTGTTTTTTCTCCGTATAAAGGTGACACTTTGTCTAAGAATTCTAAAGTTCTTTCACTTTGTCATTTGTTTCTTCGATCGAATTTGAATGTTCTGTGTTAACTTATTATTAAAAATTTAATGAAATCTTTAATTTTTTTTTGTTTTATTCCGGAAATTGTTATTTTTTTTTTCGTTTTTTTTACTGTAATTTTTCTTAGTTATTTTTCAAATTTTCGTGTAAATCATCCGTCTAGCCGGTTGTTTTATTATAATACAAGGAAGTTATCTCTTTTAATGGCATTAGTTCTTTTAATTTCCATTGTTTTTTTATTTATGCTTCTTCCAACAAATGTGGTATTTTATTACCAAGGTGGTTTGCGTTTTGATTTTTTTTCTTATGTGTTTAAGACATTTGTTTTGTTCACGTTTGTAATTCTTTTTTTGTTTTACCTAGTTAATCCAAAAAATTTGGCCTATTTACCAAATGAATTTTTAATACTTTGTTTAAGTTTGTTACTCACTTCGTTTTTGTTAATTTCAGCAAACGATTTTTTGATGCTTTTTTTATCTCTTGATACCCAAGCCATCCTTTTGTTTTATTTAATGGCCTATGATTCACATTCTAAAAAGGCAACGGAATCTGCCTGGAAGTATTTTATACTAAATGGGTTCGCTTCAAGTGTGTTATTATTCGGTATATCCTTAATGTTTTACGCCCGAAATTCTATAGTTTTTGATGACGTTTTTCTTGTGTTTTCGACAGGGGCTTCTAGTGATACATTAGTTTATATTGGTTTTATGTTTTTTTTAATTGGTTTTTCTATTAAAATTGGTGTTGCACCTTTTCATTGGTGGCTTGCCGATATTTTTGAGGGCGTTAATGAACTTGTTTTGTCCTTTTTAGCAGTTATTTCAAAAATCGGTCAGTTTGGTATTTTGTTTTATATTTTGTCAAAAGTTTCGTTTTTAGGGTTATTTTGGTTTTTTTTTGTTTTTGGTAGCAATACGTAATAATGTTGTTCTTTTGATGATTACATATATGTATTGTCTCATCAACAAAGAAAGAGCACATTATTCACAAACAACCTTTGTTTTGCTTGAAGCTGTTCATTCTTGTCTTCTGCAAACTGAACGCGAGCGGTGCGCTGGGTTGGATTTTACACAGAATGTAAGAGAGAGAGGAGAGAGAGAGAGAGAGAGAGAGAGAGAAGAGAGAGAAACGAGGAAAAGCGCAGTGACAGAGCAACGAACAAAACACATGCGCACCTTTGTTCGTTTTTAATGGCTATGCCATAACTGAGTTCCTGCTGAAGGCTTTGGCAGTCTTGGCTCGTGCTTGTCTTCGACGACGATACAAAACAGCAGAGAGCACCACTGCAATGATCACAGCAATAAGAATGATGAGCAGAACGATCACAGGAACAGCCCATGGATTCTCGTCCATAAAGTCCTGTTCCTCCGTCAACTTCCCGGAGGCTTCTCTGGAGCAATCGCTGCCTGCCCAACCCTCGAAACAATGGCAAACAGCAACCACGTTTTCCTCCCTGATGAAGGTGGCTTGCACACCCCGTTGGATGAACAGTTGTTCAGACATTCTCCTTCATGGTCTTGTTGTTGTTGTTTTGTCATGGGGTTGTCAGGAGGAGTCAGAAACAAAGAAAAAGAAAACACACAACAGAGGCAAACACTTACCGATGATAGAGCAATCCAAACCTCTCCAATCCTCACCACATTCGCATGTTCCGTTTCTGCAAATGCCATGACCTGAACATTCTTCGGGATGTCCTGCACATGGAGGATCATCTTGGCAAGCAAAACACATGAAAAGAAAGAAAGAAAGAAAGAAAAGTCAGTCCAGAATGAAGAAAAACGGCGAACATCAACAAATCAGAAGAATGGAAAAGAGATCACCAACATTGTTCACAGAGAGGGCCATAAGCAAAGGGATGGCACACGCAGCGTGGAGGAGAGAGATCTGTATTGCAGGTTCCTCGACCGGAGCATTCCTCTTCTCCTTCTCCAACCACACTGCACGATGCTGATGGAGCAGATGCCAACAAATGGTCAGCACAGTCACAATCCGCAAAGACAAAGGGTTTCAAAATGGAGGAAAGAGGGGAAGGGAAAGAGACAAACCCAAGCGACAATCAGGAGGGAGCCATCCGTCTCTGCATTGGCATTGTGGGGGTGAGCTTTTGTCTTGAGGCCCCACACACCTCCCATGCCCGTGACATTCTGGATTTCCTGTGTTCAAACACACGGCTACACACCATAAAATGTTGGTGCGTGGAGACAAGAGAGAGAGAGGGAGAGAGAGAGAGAGAGAGAGAGAGAGGGGGGGAGGGAGAGAGAGAGAGAGAGAGGGAGGGAGAAGAAATTCCCGAACTGCAGAAGCAAAACAAAAAGAAATGGTAACGTACGAGTGTTACAGTCCCATCCTTTCCAACCCAACGGGCATTCATTCATCATGCATCCAAACCCTTCCGTTACATTGGTTCCACACCTCGAGCCACACTTGCTCTCCTCTGACGCACAATCCAACACCAACACTTCACATTCTTCTCCTGTCCACCCTCTTGCCTCGTCTTCATCCGGTGAAAAAGAAGGCACAAAGTCTTTGGGGCCATCGCAAAGACATCTCGGTGGGTCCAATTCCGACACGCAAACGCCATGGCCGGAACATGCTTCGGGAGAAGAGCAATCCAAAGAAGGAGAGGAACAATCCTCTCCTGCCCAGCCTTCATCGCATTGACAACGAGAGGTGTTGAGAAGTGCATCCCAGGTGCACTCTCCGTGATGGGAACATTCAGTGGAGAGAGGGGAGAAGGGGCAGGAAGGAATGGAACAATCAGCACCCATGCGGTTTGCATGGCAAGAGCAGGTGCCGTTCTCTCTGTTGCACTCCCCAAACCCTGAACACTCTTCTTCCAATCCTTTTTTTTTGGTTTTTTGAGGTGACTGTCAATAAAACAAAAGCAGCACAGATGAAAAGAAGGGAAATAGAAACCAGGGCATATCATGAAGGGAAGAGCGCAATCCTTCTCAGGCCCTAACACATATCCAGGCTTGCACACACACTGAGGGGTCAGTGAAGAAGAATCACAATACCCATGTGCCTCCCCAGTGCAATCGTTGGGACAGCTTGCTTCCCCACAATCCTTTCCCTCCCATCCTTTTCATCCAAAGCAAAGCATTCTTTGTGAGGGAAGAGGCAATTCGCAACCACACCAAACGAAAGGGAAGAAGAGTTACCCACCAGGAAGGCATTGACAAACCGGTCGATCCTCCTCATTGACGAGACAATAGCCATGGCCGGAACAATCTGGAAATCCTGGACAATCCTCTGCAGATGGAGCAAAGAAACGAGTCGGTCAATTCTCGGTTTTAGCAAGGCAAGGTAAAGCACGTCCAAGAAAGGAATGAAAACAAAAGCAAACCAACCAACACTGCAATCCAGGTCAGCCCACCCTTCATGACAAATACAATATCCACTCTCACAAGTTCCTCGGCCTGAGCACGGCGGGCTTCCTGGACAGCTATCTGCGGTTTTAAACAGCAGTTGCACCCTCACAGTGAGTTACAAACAGTTGAACACGAAAACAGAAATAACCATAGGTCATTGAAAAAGAAACGCACATGCAGGACACTCCTGGCTGGCCCCTGGCGCGGCGAGCAAAAAGCTCAAGTCATGCTTCGATGTGCGCTCTCGACAGCTGTGAGGGGTGGGATCAACAACCCCGGGTTCCACGTTGCAAGCTAGCGTCACGAACGAAATGGGTTCCAACGGAACGTTTTCCAAAGCGAAGAGTTGCTGCAGCATGAAGCCAATTCCGTTTGCCCCTCTGAGGTCTTCATAAAGGACCAACGAAGGAGACTTGGTGGAAGAGGGGGAGGAGGAGGAGGACCAATTGCCCCCGGTGGATACGTACAGGTAATTTTCTCTAGGGAGGGGCTGCATATAAAGCTCACCTGCAACTCGAATCTGAGAAAAGCTCTTTTTCTTCAAGCCGTTCACTTCACGTGTTCAGTGAGAAGCAGAAAAGGACAAGAGGAAGAAGCAACAAAAAGAGGAGGACTTTGGAAAAGCATAAAAGAGAGCAAAGACCCAACCAAAGATATCAAGATTGGCACCGCTTAAGGAAAGATTGCCAGTCACTTGAAGCGTCCCTCCAAGCAGCCCTTCATCAGGGTAGGGTTGTCCTTTCCACCACACCAAAGGACGAATCTTGGCTCTGCGCCCCGCCTTTACGTTGCCAAGGATAACCCCGTTGCCAGTCCACTCGCTTCCATATTGAAGCACCAAAGAACCTCCATTTGCGAACGCCAACTGGCTGTCGTCTCTCGGGTTTTAGTTTTTGAACAATATCTAGGAATGAAGTGGGATACGCACGGAGGAAGCCAGGGGTCTTCAACACTGCCACTCATTCTCAACATCGAGTTTTCTCCAATTGTCATGGCTCCTTCCCCTGAGCGGTGCACCACCAACGTGGTGGGGGCCACCACGTCCAGAAGTACCCCGCTTAAATACCTTTTCCCCAGGTAATCACTGCCCTGAGGGAGATAATGAGTTCCGTTCCACACGCTGTAAGCGCCGTACAAGGAGGCCTCGCATTGCTGAATACTGTGAATGCTCAAGGAGTTCACCTCAACGGGTCTATCTGCTCTCTGTTTGTTTTTGTTGTATTTCATGTTTAGCACCGGAGAGATCAGAGAAGTGATGAAACAGAACGCCGAACGTGCAGAGTGCAGTAAGACAACTAAGAAGGAAAACAGAGAAAGAAGAGGGCAGAGAGAAAGAAGAGAGAAGGAAGAGGGCGGGGCTTTAAAAAAAAACGAACAAAAACAGTGATGGTGTAGACGCCAAGGAAACGCAAGTCCAACTCGTCGCCAAGGACCACGTCGTCCTCTTTGGTGGGCACGCGTGCCGCTCCATCCTCCTCCGACACCCAGTTGGTTGGGTCATCCCTTTTTGTTTAGTTGTTGAACTTGAGAGCCACAAGACCAACAAATAAATAAAACAGCGGAGGTAAGGAGAACGAACCAGAAGCCGCTGATCCCCACATTTCTCCAACGCATTACATCCCCATCACAAGCGTTGAGGCCGAGCAGAACGAGAACCGCTACAACAGCCACGCTCAGCTTCATCTTCCCGCCACGCGGCCTTCCCCTTCTGCTCGTCCTTCCAACAGCACTAGCCTGGCGGAGTTTGTAGTTGAACAGATTATTTGTTGGGGACGATGCATACGTTTCATCAATGTGCCGATGATGGGGCAATTCGCATCCATGCTATTGAGGATAATAGCAATTCATTCTTCGGTTCCCAGACGACCTCCCTCCATGTTTGAAAACCAGGTGATAGCAACAGGAGGGTGACCGGACACCGTTAGGATTTTAGTGGTCGTCACTGCCGAACACCGACGAACTCCGCCGAACACTTCTGGGCAGTTCCTCTTGCTGATCATTGGTTTTAGGAGTCCCGCAAAAAGGCTTAACCACCAGAAGCCAGAGTGAGAACAAAGAGACCTCCTCGCCTCTTTCTGCCTGAAAAGTGTTTGTTGTGGATCGTTTTAATATCTTCTTTGTTTGTGTTTTAACACGCTGCAACCATCAAAGACGCTGCTCGCTAGTCGCAAATATCTTTTGTTCACACGCATTGTCTTGAGAGTTCATAGCTTATTGCTCAACTATGCCCAATTCTTCAAGAGCATCCAAAAAAGCTTCCGGTGGTTGCCCGCCACTCAAACGCATCCTGCAAGGAGCGTAAGGATATAATGTGGGGTTTTTAAGAGAGAAGAGAGAGTACCTTTTCTTATTGCCAGGAACAGAAATGGTGAAGTGAGGAACACCATGGATGCCCATCAACGCGGCCTCCTTGTACTCTTCCATGACCTCCTTTTCGTTGCGGTTGCTCTCCAGGTATGCTCTGACTTCCTCTTTGTTCAGGCCAACTTCACCAGCTGCTTCCACCAGCACATCCACTGAGCTGTTAGCGCAAAACAACAGCAGAGAAACGAAGCGGCAAGAAAGTTACAAAAAAAAAAGAAAGAAAGAAACTGAAGTAACTGTCAGGACACTTTATGAGCTACCTGATGTCAGCCTCCTGCTCAAAATAAAGCTTGAAGATGGCCTCCACCACCGCGTTCTGCTTATCCGTCGTGTTTCCTCCCTCTTTGGCATCCAGTTCTTTGGCGTACTCCACCAGGCGATGCGACCGCAACGTCGGGTAGATCCTCACCCTGGGGGCGAAGTTGATGCCCACCTTGCTGCCCGCTTTTATCAGCCTCTCGCGAATGCTGGCTGGCACCTCCTTGATGCCGTATTGGTTTTGCATGTACTCCGTTGTAGTCATCCCCTTTTTGTTTTAAAGCAAGAAACGACAAAAAAGAAAGAAAGAAAGAAAGAAAGAAAGAAAGAAAGAAAGAAAGAAAGAAAGAAAGAAAGAAAGAAAGAAAGAAAGAAAGAAAGAAAGAAAGAAAGAAAGAAAGAAAGAAAGAAACGACAAGAAAGAAACGACAAGAAACGACAAGAAACGACAAGAAACGACAAGAAAGAAAGAAAGAAACGACAAGAAAGAAAGAAAGAAACGACAAGAAAGAAAGAAAAAAAACGACAAGAAAGAAACGACAAGAAGAAAGAATATTGTGTTAAAAAAAACTTTAAAAATGTGTACAAAGCAAAAAGAGAAAGAAACGATGAAAAACGAAAAGGAAAGGAAGAAAGCGTGCATACTCCTTCAGGTATGTCAGGGTTCAGAAAGAAAGCTTTCCAAAAGACTATCCCCAAATGAAAAAAAAACAGACCAGGTAAGAAAGTAGAAAGCTGAATACTTTGAAAACGAACGGGTGCGAACCAACCTTTGAAACTAACATGAGGAAACCTTGCAAACGCTTGCTCCATGTTTCTCTTCCCAACGAAACACCTATTTTTTTCATTTTGTGTCTTATTAATAAGAGATGGGAAGGACGCTTTGCGAGCATTTTAAAGAAAAGGAGAGAGGATGAGCACACCAGGGACATATGTTGTCTGATACCACCACCACCTCCACGGTTGGCTTCTGCTCTGTTGTCGTTGCTGTCGTTGCGTCCATCTTTTGTGGTTTGTTATCGATGCAATGTTCTTGTTTCTGGTTTTGTGTATTTTTATCATAATGTTAAATCCCCGATGTGTTGACGTCATTCGGGGAATTTTTAGCCAATGAATTATATGGTTTTTCTCCGATCGGCATATTCTTGGTCAAAATCACCAATCAAAAATCAAAAGTTTGGCAGTCCTCTCCTTATAAAGGTTTTTACAAATAACGACAAAAACCTTTTCTAACTGCTCAGGATGGAGGGACCGAAACGACGCAAGAATTAACCGGACGACCAAGCTGATGCCCTTGGGACGGCTGGACCTGCGCCCTTGCGGCGGGCAACGGGTGTTTGGAGGTGCTGAAATGGGCGCGAACGAATGGGTGCCCTTGGGATGCACGAACCACGGCTGCTGCCGCCGAAAATGGCCACCAGGAAGTGTTGCCGTGGGCTCGCGAGCAGGGGTTGCCCTGAGGGGGAAGTAGATGATTACCCCTTTTTATAAAGAGAAGAAAAGCCACATTGTTTTTTTGTTGAGATAACAAATACATTTCACCAACACAATGAACGCTTGCTCTTGTTTTTTTTTTTACCAGAACTTTAAGCTCTCAGCAGCCTTGTTCATCTCCTCCTTGGCTTTCCTCTGCAGCTCCCTCTTCTCGTTCTCCAGCTCCGCGTTCACCACTTCCATGGCTATGGTGCCCACCACGCCAGCCGCAATGCTCAGATAGGGAGAGGCCGCGGCCAAGACTTTGAACAGAGCGTCGGCTCCGCCCACGTGCTGAGCGCCGTGCATCCTTCTAGCGAGGAGCAACTTTTGAGCTTGCGCTTCTTGAGCCTTTTCCTTCTCTCCAGCCGCCTCGTAGACTGCCACCAGACCGTCCAGAGCATCGAGGAAGGATTGGTGCTGACGTTGAGGGCCGTGAACTTGCTCGTCAGTAGCGATAGAGTTGAGGAAGCTCTCTTCGGCGGATTTGAACTCGCGACGAAGGAGGAAGGCTTCTCCTTGAGCGCGATAAACGGAGGCCAAACGTTGCTTGACAGCTCGTTGCAATCGTTTTTCTTCTTCAGTGACTTCAGAAGAGGAAGAGGAAGACGAGATAATGTCTTTGGCGATGGATTCAGCCTCTTTCAAGTGTTCAAGTGCGGTTTGAGCCTCCTTCTCATCCTTTGACTCACGAGCGGTACGAAGGGAGCAACGAGCTAGGAACTCCAAGTCCAAGCTGGCATTGAGCAGATCTTGCTCGTCTCGATCCAGAGAAAGAGCCTCTGAGAAGCGCCTCTGAGCTTCAGCAGTCTTGGCGCTGTTGAAGAGGGCAAAGGCCAAGTAACGAGTGGCCAGACGCAGGGTCTCGGAGGAGTGTTGGTCGCGCTCCACGCTGAGCATGGCTCCGAAGCAGTCGGTGGCTTCCTTCCATTGTCCCATACGGAAGGCTACCATGCCTTGCGTCTCGTTAGATTCAATCTGTCAAGTAAAGAATAGAAACGTAAATAAATAATAGAAAAACCAACAAAAAACAAAGAGGCAAGCCAAACCTTCAGCTCGCTCTTCTTGAAGGCATCACGCTGAGGTTTTTCCTTGTCTAAGAACTTGGCGGCGGTCAAGTCCAACATGATCAACACCAAGTATATCTCCTGCAAGGCCTTGGCGTCCTCCTCGCTCAACCAGAACTTGCCAATCTCTTCAGGATCTTCCTTCTCCTCCTCTCCTTTCTCCTCTCCGGTTTTGTGATAAACGGTTTCTTGTTCGGTCTTGTAATGAAGATGAGTGCGTATCCGAAGGCTCATGATGAGGTCGAGGCATCGCAAGAGATTGTTGGCGCCCTCCTTGGTGATCTTTCCTTTCTCTCTCAACACCTCGATTTGCTTCCATGCGTTTCCTTTCACGATGCCATGGTAGAGAGCCAAGCCAGTGATCACTCCCATGAACTTTCTGTAGAGATGCTCCTTGACATTGAAGAAGAGGACTCGCTCAAAGTCCACTTCGTAACGTCCCGTACAAAACTCCTTCATGGTGGCCTCGCCCAATTGATGACAAGTCTCCTTGTCCTTTCCATAGACCTCCTTTTGGATACGCTCTGTAGTGTCCTTCCAGAGCTGTTTGTCTCCGGCCAAAAAGGTAGAGAAGCGGAGTGAAGTGACCAACGGATCGAGATGGACCTCACCGAGGAGCAAGCGAGGCTGCAGCATGGAGAGGAAGAGAGGAGGGGAGAGGATGGCCTGGTCGGGGTCTCGAATGGGGTTGAAGTTCTCATCCACGCTCAGACCTTGCTTCTGCTCGACCACGCTGTGCGGAAGTCCCTATGTGTGTTCGAAAAAAGAGAAGCAATAAGCAAGGAGTCAAACATGTGGAGTGGCAAAGCGAGAGGAGAGGCGGAGGAAGCAGCTGAGACGAAAAAAGAAATTACCTCGACAAACTTATTGGGGGTCTCTCCAAGATTTGTGACCAATAACTGGAAGACCAACGCCAATCGCCTCAACTTTTCCTTCAATTCCGCTGACAAGCCTTCACCCGCCTCATCGTCCACCAACAGGACATACTCTACATCGGAGTAAGGGCACATCTGCTTGCGTCCCATGCTTCCTCCGCTCAGCAAAGCCAAACGCAGAGAGGAAGGAAGCTTCTCCTGCCAACGGAAAGCCTCCAACAGCTTGTTCAGAAGCTGCTTAGCTCCGTTGCTGTAACGCTTGCTGAGCTCGCGAGGGGACGAGGACGAGAGGGAGGCAGCGATGGATTGACGCAAAGCAGCCAACTCCTTGCGATGCTCCTGGAACGAGTCCGCCTTGAAGGGAGTATCCTCGGAGAAGGAAAGTAGGGAAGAGAGAGCCTCCGACTCCGTTTCAAGCAATTGTTTGGTTATCTGTTCGGCTGTCTCCTCCACTTTCTTATCGTTGGAAGAAGTCGAGCCGAGCTGACAGAGAGCAATGTTGTAGAGTTGAACAGTGTGAAGAAGGAACTGAATGCTCTCTTCGGAGGAAGAGGAGGAGGATGAAGAGACGAAAGGATGAAGAGACTCGGCCCAGTCTTTGAGAAGAAGAGCGCGGCTCAAACGATAGTTGGGAGGCACTGGAGCCAACACTTTGTCGTAGAAGTTTGCTAGTTCAGAAACTGTGTGCACGAACGACAATGAGATTAGTTTTACAAAACAGAAACAGAGAGAGAGAGAGAGAGAGAGAGAGTAAGAAAGAATATCTAACACTTGAGTAGGCGACAGAGACAGAGACAGAGAGACAGAAAGACAGAGAGACAGAGAGACAGAGAGACAGAGAGACAGAGAGACAGAGAGACAGAGAGACAGAGACAGACGACAGAGACAGAGACAGAGACAGAGACAGAGACAAAGAGACAGAGACAGAGAGAGAGAGGGCAAGAGAGACAGAGACAGAGAGAGAGACAGAGAGACAGAGACAGAGAGAGAGACAGAGAGACAGAGAGACAGAGAGACAGAGAGACAGAGAGACAGAGAGACAGAGAGACAGAGACAGAGAGTAACAAAGAGTATGAAAGAAAAAAAAGTACCCGAAGAGAAAGAGTTTGGTTTCTCTTGCAAAAGCTTCTCAAACAACTGAACCTGTTCTTCGGTGGTGGCTTTCTTGGTCTTGGCCGAGGACGTCGAAGAAGAAGACGGCCCTCCCTTGTCTTTCTTGTCGTTCTCCTCCTTTTTCTTTTTCTCCGCAGAGGAGGAAGACGACGGGAGGACCTCCTCCTTGACCGCCTTCACCGCTTTCTCCTTCTGTTCGTTCATCTGCCGCTTGCCGGCGGCCTCCACCTTGCGCTCGGCCTGATGGACCTGGCGCTCCACCGCGTTGTTGAAGGTATTCCCCAAGAGGGCTTGCCTCTCGCCGAGAGCTTCGGCCATAGTCGACGGACAACAACCCATTTTGTTTCTTTTTTTTTTTTGTTCTTCTGGTTCTATTTAACGTTTTTTATTTTCGGATTGGAAGAAAGAAAAATCAGTTCAGTTCGGATGTTGTCTTTTGGGCCGTGAAAGAAACAAACGAGAGAGAGAGAGAACAAACAAACGCGCAGTCAAAAAAAAAAAAGTAGGAAGGCGTACTACTTACTACGGCGAGAACACACAGGGCACACGAGAACGAGAGAGAGCAAAAGGAAGAAACTAAAAGACGACGAAGAGAAAAAGAAAAGAAAAAAAACAGATAATTATAAAAAGGGGCCATTAATTTTTCGTCAATTGGTGCTATTTGAAAAATTTATTTCTTGGAAAATTTTTGCAATATGAATATACATGTCGTCATGAATATTTCTCTAAGTTATCATGTCGTCATGAATTCGTCGTCTGTTGGCGAAATTACCGAGCAGAACAGACAATGAGAGAAAACGCTTCCTCAAGGCCCTCCTTATGCAAACGTGTTCTCTCCTGGCTGGCTATCTCTTGACTTTGTGGTCTCGCTTTTCTTCTTCACCATGCAAGAATGAAACGCCAAAAACAAACTTACAAAGCAGCGTTGGAACAACGGTTTGACTGTTCCATTGTTTTTTTTTTTTTTTTCTAGGGGTTACTGTTTTTCTTTTCCTTTTTGTCCCGCTTCCTCCGTTGCTTCTCCTCTTTCTCCTCCGCCTTCCTTCTCTGCCTCTCCGCTGCCTCCTCCGCCCTGTCGCGTGCACCCTCCGCCCTGGTTCCCTCCAAGAACTTGTCCTGAAACTCCTCCCATAGGGCATCCTCCTCCACCAAGAATGGGTAATGCATCTTGGCTTTGTAGGTCTTTGTCATGGCGTGCCGCACCGCCAGGAAGACAACCCCGCCGATGACCAGACCGCCGATGAAGAAGCCGACCGTCATGCCGGTGGAGCGTAATGCGCGAACCGTCTTCGTGTCAGGGTAGATGTAGATGGTGGAGTCCGTGGTTGTTACACAACAATAGTAGTGGCTGCGGTAGACGTTGGAGTAATGCGGCTTGACGATGGCCGTGATGTTGGAACAGAGGTCCGGCATGGGGTCCACGCATTTCTTGATGGCCAGGCGCCTGTACGAAACAAAAGGCCAAGAGTTATTTTCACAGGAGAACGAGGGGGACAGGGAAAGAAAGAGACTAAGACAAGGAGAAAAAAGCAAGAAGGATGGGAGCCATGAAGAGTATACAATAAACAGGTGATGGAAGAGCAAAAAGATACTTGAATTGAGAAGAGGCCTTCACGTATCGTTCGATGTTCTCATAGTCTTGCCACTCCCATTCCTCCGAAACATGCGCAGAGATGTCGACCTCCTTGTCGAGGTCCACCACCGTTCGGGTGCTGTTCTTGCCGTTGGACTCCTCGTGCGTTGCCGTCTGCCTCACGACGGTTGTTGGCTTGGCCGCGTTCAACGTCGCAAACTCCACCACGCCTCCTCTGGAACAGAAACATAAACACCCAGAACATGAGCATGCGGCGTTCAAACCGAAAGAGTTACAAACAAAAGAGAAAAGGAAGGGAGAGTTGTGTTTTTTTTTCTTTTCGTACTCCGAGTTAAGCCGCTTGTCAAAGGTGTACTTTCCAAACACTCCACCGTGCAGCTTGACGTCCCCAGCTTCAACTGCCTCATCCTCTGCAGCACTGCTCATTGTATTTGTTTTAAATATATATATATTTGGTTTCGGTCGTCGCAACGTCTATCTGTGTCTCTTATCTTCTGTAATGTTGTTTAAGGCGTTTCAACCCATTATAGCGAGGCCTCATTTATACAATGTATTATTACTCTCCGTATCTTTTTTGGGAGAGCTCCGCTCCGTTATCTTCCTCTTCGCCTCACCCGTTCATCCGTGGATGGCTGGGCTGTAATGATTATTTTATTTTTCATTGTCTCAAAATGAAAACGCTGTTTTAAAAAAAAAATAAAATGTTAAAACAGTTTTCGGTTAAACAGGGTTGTCGTGTTTAAAGGCTTTGCATTCCGGTGCGGCGTATCTGCTTGTCCACGTAAAACTGCACGCCGATCATCAACAGCGCGACCATGCACAAGATGCTGACGCTCAACAAGTTGGCAAAGATCATGCCCAACAAACAGACCGGAGCCAACAGCAACAACAACGAAGAACGCGTCGGCTCTCTTCTCATGATCCACTTGGCGGAAGAAGCGGAAGACGCAGAGGAGGGTGAAGCGGATTCCAAATGGATTAACCAGAGAATGAAGATGACGTGAATGGGGGCAGCACAAAGGAGGAAGACGGTGTTCTTCAGGAGGAGGAAGAATGAGAGGTCTTCGATGAACGGAACGCCCAACAGGGAGAGCGAAGCATAGAAAGTAAAGCTATCAATCGCAAAAGCGGCAAAGGTGTAACTGACGTAGAGAAGTAATGCAGAAAGAAGATAGAAGCAGCTGCGAAGGAAGAAGAAGAGCGAGGAGAATAGAATCAACGGGAAGTATCTACTCGAGGAGAAAGCGGAGGAGGAGAGCATTGGAAAGAGACGTCTATCCTGGTTGAGCAATAGTAAAATCGGAGCGAGCACAAAGACGCTCACCTCGGAGCCGTGCAGGTAGTGCAGGTTGAGATAGAGGCTGAGGAAGAAGGCGAGTAGGCAGGACACGTTGCCGCAGGTCGGCATCCAGCTCCATTCAGGGAGGAGGCGCTTGTTGAGGAGAGAGGACATTACCACTGTTTGCTGTTTTGTTAAGGAAATTGTGGTCAGTAGAAAAGTAAAATAATAAGCAGATAACAAAAAGAAACAAAAGATAAGGAAGAAAATTGAAAAGGAAGAAAACCTGGGTGCGTTGCAGCTTTGTGTTCTTGAGACGTTGTTCGGAGGCAAGCAGCTTGGTGACTTGGAACTTAATCAAGAGAGCAATCAACGCGTTGAACGCAACGCATATTCCCAACACTACCATTCTTGTCGTTTTGATGTATTCTGCAGCGCCACATTTAAAAGCAGCGGAATAATGAGTTGCAGCGAAGAGAAGCAGAAAGATGTACAGAGAGAGAGAGAGAGAGAGAGAGGGAGAGGGAGAGGGAAGGCAAAAAACCAAAATGCACGAACCAGCTCCAACCAAACCAGGAACAGATCCGAAGATCTGTCCCGCCAACAAATATAAGATGGGATAAAGTGCTGTCACACAGGTATAAACCATCGGCAATAGTGTTCCCGTTCCCGCCGCCGGATAGTAGACCCCAAAAGTAAAGGCCGACGTCAAGACAAATACCGCCACGAAAAAGATGTACAGCTGAAGGCTGTAAGGCAGGTAGACGCCACTCACAAAGAGCCCCAAACATAGACCCAAAGCAGTGGAGTAGAGGTAGCGAGCAGAGACGGAGCGAGAGATTGGTAGCACTTTGGTCACAGCGGCGATGGTGAGGAGGAAGGCAGAGAGGAGAAGCCAGTGAGGCCATTCCATTGTATGCCTATATTGTTGAGACAGAATAAAATTAAACCAGCAATTAAAACAAAAAAGCAAGAACAAATGTGAAACCTTTGGGAAGCGGTGCTAGCAGCGGTATCGCCGACGAAGAAAGAAAAGCCAACGTGAGGCTGGAACATGGTCACGAGGAGGCCACCGCTAAGCAAAAATAGGTTTAAGCTGCGCACGATCGGGACGTCCTTAAAGTGGAGGAACGAGAGGGGGAGGCAACCCAAACCCCATGCCACCATACAAGCAGCTGGCGTTACAGCAAATTAAAAAAAAATCAGATAAAGAGAGAACCAGAGCAATGAGAAACGAAAAAGTACCAAACAAAAGAATGGAAGTGGGCTCTCTTCCATTGGAAAAGAGAGTGACCAGACGAGCGATGAAGCTTTGATGAATAGCAGCCACAACGATTCCTATCACCGCCGCGTTGATTAATCCCTGTATCAAAGAAAGAAACATGATATAAGAGAAAGTGAACAGGAACATAATGAGTAAAGGAAAGAGAGAGAGAGAGAGAGAGAGAGAAGCGAGAGATGCGTAGAGAAGGAGGGACGTACTGTCCGTTTGGACATTCCATCTCTTGTTGTTGAATCCGTATCAGAATAGAAGAAAAACACAAACGAAGTGGAAGCCACAAAGAGGAATGTGGAAAGGATGGAACTTCCAGTTTGATGGAGAAGAAGAGAAAGTTTTGCAATGTGGAGAGCGATGACCAGCCAACAAGCGCCCAGATTGATCCTCTTCTCCTTTTGCAACCGTTTTGTAAGAAAGATGCCCAACAGAGAAGATCCAATGACGAGGTATGGCGGATAGGTGCCTTTTTGTTGTTGTAGAAAAAAAACACATGTAAATAGAATAGAAAATAGAAACTAATAATTGCAAAGGGTGTTGAAAAGAGTAGAGACAATAAAAAAGCAAAGCAGAGAAGTCAAAGTAATGGAGCACATCGAGTTACTTACCAGTGCCATTGGAGCTCAAAACACTCTCTAGCGAGGTCATTGTAAGAGCGTGCAGCCCAAACACAAAGCTATTGAGCACTACCCACTGATTCCACAGCATGAGGCCCGGTAATAGAGCGGAAAGCACAAAGAGAAGAATCATAAAAGTAGAGACGGTGGCTACAGATGACCCTCCAAACGTGCTTACATCGGAGCCGCTGAAGAACACCCAAACAGAGCCCTCAAAGTGGTACTTGAGGAAGGAAAACGACTTGAGGACGAACCAAGCTACTAACACCGAAGTGCTGCCCACAAAGACGAGATAGAGCTGATTCGCGGGAAATGTTAATGGCATTTGCAGAAGAAAAAAGGAGAGTAGAGGAGAAATACCCGCAACTGACGCAAAAAGTAGAACAAGACGAGACTGACTGCGGCCACAAAGGCAAAAGGACTAAAGTACCAAGGCAATCCAACAGCAAAAACTGCTGCCGCGCTGCCCATAACAGCCAATACCAATGCTGGAAACATTCCCAACGATGTTTTCATTGCTCCCGTGCTCACAAATAAGTCTTCGCGTTTGCGATGATGGTCGCCTCTTCCCAACCAACCTAAAAAGTGAGCTCCAATCAGAGCGACAAAGGAGTAGAGAGCCACTGTGACGAAGATGTAATTCCAAGGAGGAGAGAGAGGGATAGAGCGGTAGTAGGAGTGAAAGATAACGCGGTACTCGAAGCAAGCCACGATGACGATGGTACTCAATATTGAGAGAGCAGTTTCTAACTGGTCCATACGCTCTTCGGGAAGACCTGACAAAAGGAAAACATGATGAGAGGAAGCAAGACGGAGGAAAGGAGAAAGGGCAAAAGCCAAAGAGAGGAAGATGAACGAGCAAAATACCTGTCCACCACAGGGGCTTTCTTGACTTACTGGAAATAAGTCGGAGAAGGAGCAAAGGAAGGCCCAGCACTAACAAAAAGTTGGACATGTTGAGCCAACCAGAGAACAAGACGCGATGATGAATGGCGATATGGAATAACGCAGGGCCAAAAAGGAATATCATTGTGTGTACTGCGTTATCCAATTTGTTGCAAACATAAACTAGACCATATTTGATTTTTGTGATAAGTCAAAGTTAGAACGAGAAAGAGAGAAAATAACAAAGAAAAGGAGGAAAGAAGAGCAGGAGAGAGAGAGGGAGAGAGAGCAGAGAGGAGAGAGCAGAGTGAGTGAGGGAGGAAGATTAAAAGAGGCAGCAGGAGATACATTGAGGATCGCTCAACTGTTCAGATTCCGTAGCACGCTGCTTGTCCGATTTGAGAGAGTGAAGCTTCTCCTCTTCTCTTTTTACGTTCAATCGGCCGTCCTTGGTCCAGGTACAGTCACCAAGATGTGGAAAGGAAGTGTGGACTGGCATTCCAAAGAGGTAATAGCTAACGAACAAGAAGAAAAGCAGATAGAACGGAGCATTGCTCATGCCTGAAACAGCAATGATGCCCCACATTGGGATCGTTATGGATGGAATCCAAAATGTGGCGAACAACATTCGCTCCATTCCCTTCAAGTTGTAGGTTGCGTGTTAAAACATGGAGAGATAAAGAGAGAAGCAGGAAAGTAGAGAAGCAGAAGAGAAGAACAAAGACTGCAGAACGTCTAAAGCTTACCCTAACAGCAACAGAATAAGTTGGGTGTTTTTGTAGCCAGGTCCATTGAACAGTGGCCCAAATGCCAACCGACATGATGAAGAATGCTATGTTAAAGAGAAGGAATATATTCCATATCGTTTGCCTTTCAAGAAACGGTCAATAAAGGTTATCTCTTGCTTTCTTATGTTTTTGAGAAACAAAAAAGAAAGGAATAGGAAAAAAGGTGAGAGAGCTTACTGCATCAGGAAAACTGAAGAAAGAACAAGAGCCACTTGCAAAACAACCAAAGTGAACCAAAGCGAAATAAGCATTCTGCATTCTGTATTAGCCACAAAATAGAAAAACAAACACAAACACAAAAACAAAAGCAGAAACGAAAATAAAACGATCACAACAAGAAAGCGAGCCCAAAGAGTAACAGACGAAGCAGTACCCAAGTTCGCTTCCCATCATGTCAAACATGTATCCTATAAGCAGCCCTATGACTGACACTCCCAGAATTCTATAAAGGTAAAAGGAGAAGGAAAAAGGAAGAAGAAAGAGCAGAGAAGAAATCTCAAAGTAGTAAGAGCGAGAAACAAGCAGAAAGTAGCCAAACGGGTCAAAACAAACAAGAGAGGAGAATGGTTTGATCAAGCAAACGCAAGAACAAAGAGAGAGAGTGTGAGAGAGTGAGAGAGAGAGAGAAACGGACGAAAGAAGCTTTTACGTTTTGCCTCCAAGCGCAAATATGACAAAGGCACAAGGAACAAAGGCAGCCCAAAAACGAGTATTATGACCAAAGGACGCCACCATCAGTTCTTTCTTTGCCCCCTTTTTGCTTTTCTTCTTCTTCCTATCTTTGTCCTCATCACTACAAGATTTTTTTTAAAAAAAGTGAGCAAAAAACGAAAGGATGGAAATGCATTTGAACGCAGCGGTAGTATACCTGTCTTCTTGATCTGCTTCATCTTCTTCTTCTTCACCCTCAAAACGTTTGGCTTTGGCGCGAGCGCTTCTTCTCGTTTGGTCAGCAGCGACTGCCTTTCTGGCGCGCATCCCTCCACCACCAGCAGCTGCTCGAGGGGAAATCTTTCTCTCCTCTTCTCGCCTCGTTGTTGCTGTGGTTGTGGTTTCTCCTTCCTCTTCTTCTGTCATCAGCCTGGCGCCACCACTGCCGCCGCTACCACCTCCAGGGATCGGCTCCACTGGAAGGGCAGACATCGCCTCTCCTGCTTCTTCTTCCATCATTTCTTTGCTACTTTTTTTTTTGGTGCTTTGTTGCTGATGTCATCGTAGAAGAGAATGCTGATGTCATCGTACATGAGCGTGATGACGTCGATTTATCTCGAAACAGTAATTCATGATGTCATCGGAAAGTATGATCTCATATATGCTTATCTTAGGTAATGATGATGTCATAAGCGGATGTCATTGGATGACGTCACTAAGAATTGAACTCGGCGGAGCAGCAAAGAAGATGAACAGCCATGAAGGGAAGAAGGATTTGGGTGCACCGCCGTTCCGAGGGTTGAGCCCCAAGGTGGTGGCTGACCGTCAGTCCATTGACTATCCCAAGGGTCAGGGCAAGGCATGGTTTGCTCGGGAGGATATTGAGGTATGTTAGCGTCTTTTTTCTTCTTCTACGTGTTGTTCTTCTTCTACTTCTTGTTCATCTTCTTCTTCTTCTTCTTCTTCTTCTTGTTCTTCTTCTTCTTCTTCTTGTTCAACCTTATTTCTCTTTTTCTTCTTCTTCTTACCTGGTTATTTTTATGTATTGCCCTTTTTCGCAAGGAAGGAGAGATCATAATGTACCCGCACGAGGACCAGCACAAGTTTGAGTTCAAGTTGGAGGAGGTGCTGAGCTGGCCCAGGGAGAGAAGACGCAAATTCTTTCGCCTGGCTTATCAAGTGAGCAAACGTTTTTTTTTTCATTCGTTTTTTTGGTCATTTTTGTTCTTTGTAACGCGGCTTTGTCGTTCTTCTTCTTTCTTTCTTTCTTCTTTCTTCTTTCCTCTTCATTCGAGTCCTTCTTTCCTTCCAACCAAAACTCATCTTCTCTTCTCCTCTTCTTGTCCCCCCATTCTCTCCTTCTCAAAAGGTAGATGACGATCTCTACAGCGGCTATCACTCAGACACCGAAATGACCGAGCGACAAAAAGAAGAATGGTACTGCAACCACTCCTGCGATCCAAACGTCTGGTTCCTGGACAAAGACGTCATTGCGGCTCGCCGTCACATCTCCGCCGGGGAGGAGCTCTACTACGACTACGCCACCAGTGAGACCAACGACAAAATGTACTTGGAGTGCATGTGCGAAAGCGCTCTATGCAGAAAAGTCATCAGAGGCTCGGACTGGGCCATTCCAGAGCTACAGGAGAGGTACAGGGGGCATTTTCTGCCGTATGTGCAGCGAAAGATAGATAATCTACTCCTTCAGCAGCAACAAAAGGAGAGCGGGGATGGTAAGAAGAAAGATGCTGAGGCGAGAATGTAAAAGGGAAGAAGAAGAACGAATACCGAAATTTCGATTAAGGTGTATTTTTGAATTCCTAAAGACAGATAAAATGTCGACAATCCGACCTCACGCGTTTCCATTTTTGGTCACCCTCTGATTTTTCTTTAAGGTAGGCCCCATCAAAAAATAGTATTGCACAAAAAATTAAAAAGAAAAAAGGGCGGTAACTCTGTAAAGCGGCTCAATGCTTTGATCGGTTACTGAAAGTTTCAAACCACCAATCAAAAATCAAAACAGAGGCTTTATCTTACCATAAAAAGGCCATTCCTGTTGTCTTTTTCTTTGTCTCATCTCTAGCAGAGATCTTTCACGTCGACAAAAAATCATTGCTCCGCTTTAGTAACTCTGCGCTTTCCGGCATTTTTTTTTAAAGTATTATTGACCTCCTCTCTTTGGTGTGCGTGTGTTCTTTCTTGCACACTACCTCCTGCACATAGATTTGTGGTACCCCATTCCCCGCCCTCCTTTCTTCTTAAAAAACAAAATCAAACCATTTCTGTGTGTGTGTTTTTTTTTGCTTGCTGACGATTGATTGATTGAACAACAACAACGAAAACAGATTATATTTCTTTTTTTTTTTAAAAAAAAAACCACACAAACAACAAACAAACAAAATGAGGAGATTCTCGCAAGTCACCACCACCGTCCCCATGGTACCGTGCATGCCCCCCTCTTTGTATAATTTTAACGACCACATTTTCCCGAACACCAAAAAAAACAAATACCACCAAAAATCAATCCATCATTTACGCTCGCTCCCCCCTCCTTGTTTGTTTGTTTTTTTTTTGAACCTGATTTTTGTACCACAAAAGGTGAACGCCTTTCCTAAGAGCCAGCTCTGCCGCGCTTCTAGGTATCCTAATCCTTTTTTTAAAACATTTGTTCGTCGTCCTCCCTGTTTTTTTTTTCGTGCCGGAGACAAAAATCATCCGATTCGGATTACCTAGTATTACTCGTGAAACTCACCTCGCACTCACAAACACACGCACACGCACACAATTCATATGATAAAGCTTTGCTGCGGGAGCTGCCCAACAGCGCACCAAGAGCAGTGCCACTCCTAGAGGTACTTTTCTTTCTTCATGCTCGCGCTCTTTTCTCGTTCTCTCGCACTTTCTTTTTTTCTTTCCTCATCTTTATCTTCTGTTGTTTATCTTCTGTTTCGTTTGCTTTTCCCTTTCTTTTCCTCTTTTTTTTGTCTACTTCATTTCAAAGATGAGTTAAGAAAAAATAAGACAAGCATATGTCCGAATGCATACTTGTGGACTTCTTTTTCTTCTGATTTCCAATCTCCTTTCTCGATTTTTTTTTACATGTTCTCTCTCTATTTTGGGCTAACTGTCTTCTTCCTTTGGCCTTCGCTTTTGGTCGAACGCACAGAGCTTTCTTTCTTGGACAGCGTAAACTTCAACATTAACAAGGCCGCCGCTTTGACCAGCCTTTCTGACTCCGAGATCGCTTTGATGAGGTTTGTTATTGTCCCGTTTGCTTCTATGTTTCTCCCTCCTCGCTTTCTCCTCTCCCCTTCTATCCTCACTCTTTCGCTTATTACAGGAGATGCGCCTCTGTCTACCGCGTCAAGTTCCCCATCAAGAAGCAATGGAATGAGGTATCTTCACTCTCCTTCTTTGCTCTCTCCTTCTCTTTATAACCAAACACAAACAGGAGAGACAAACATGGGACACTGAAGTCATCGAGGGCTTCCGTGTGCAGCACAGCCACCACCGTCTTCCCTGCAAGGGAGGTATTCGTTACAGCGAACACGTGGACCAAGAGGAGGTGATGGCCTTGGCCAGTTTGATGACCTACAAGTGTGCCATCGTGGACGTTCCCTTTGGAGGAGCCAAGGGAGGCATCAAGATCAACCCCAAGAACTACAATATTGCTCAACTGGAAGCCGTCACCCGTCGTTATGCTTCTGAGCTCATCAAGAAGAACATGCTTGGCCCCGGTATTGACGTGGTATGTCTTGTCGTTTCTGCTCTTTCTTTATTCTGTTACCTTCGAATAAAATGCTAAAACTAACAAACACCAACCAAAAATTAAATACAAAATAACAATAAAGCCGGCTCCTGACATGGGAACAGGTCCACGAGAGATGGCGTGGATCAAGGATACCTTTGAGGCGTTCCACCCGGAGGAGGTTAACTCTGTGGCTTGCGTGACCGGCAAACCCATTTCTCAGGGTGGTATCCGTGGCCGTAACGAGGCCACTGGCTTGGGCGTGTTCTACTGTATTCGTGAGGCCTGCTCTTATGAGGATGATATGAAGGCCATCAATCTTACCCCTGGCGTTGCCGGCAAGAAAGTCATTGTTCAAGGTTCCTTTCACTCTTGCTTTCACTCACACATACACACTCCTTTTGTTTCTATTTGTTCACTTACTTTTGCTAACCACAACACTAAAATAGGTTTTGGTAATGTGGGTAGCTTCTCTGCTCTTTTCTTGGCGGAGGCTGGAGCCAAGGTTATTGGTATTGCTGAGAAGGATGGCGGCTTGTGGAACCCTGAGGGTACTCTTCTCTGCCCTTTTTCCAATCTTTACTCTCTGTTTCTCTCTCCCCCCCCCCCAAGTGATGAGATCACAATATCTTAGGACACCTTAGGACACTATCTTTTTAACCGGATAGTGAGTGATAACAACTTTTATCTCTGAATAATCATTTCCAATTCTCCTCTTCTCTCTCTCCTTCCCACTTTCCTTGTTTTGCTAACACAATACAAAATCGATAATCATAGGCCTTGATATCCACGAGCTGATGAACCACGTCTACGTCAACAAGAAGCAATTCGTGGACTTTACCGGTGGCAGCAAGGTCTCCGACCCACTCTCTCTTCTCACCGAGCAATGCGACATTCTCGTCCCGGCCGCCCTAGAAAACCAGATCAGCACTTCCAATGCCCTCAACATCAAGGCTCAGCTCATCGCCGAGGCTGCCAACGGCCCCGTTACTGCTACTGCCGACGAGATGTTGGACAATAAGGGCAAGTTGATCATTCCCGACATTCTGTGCAATGCTGGAGGTGTCACTGTGTCTTACTTTGAGTGGGTGAAGAACTTGAGCCATGTCCGAATGGGTCGTTTGGAGAGAAGGTTCGATCAGCGCAGCAAAGAAAAGCTGATCTCTCACTTCTCGAAGATGAACGACGTGGCGGAGGCCATTGATCCCTCCTTGAGTGCTGGTGCTGAGGAGCAGGATCTGGTCCGTTCTGGCTTGGAGGATACCATGATGGGAGCCTATGCCGAGGTCAGGCGTATTGCCAAACAAAAGGTTTGCCTTCTTCTTCTTGCTGTTTTTTCCCTATTCTCTTTGCTTACACAAAAAAAAAAAAAAAACAAAAACAAAAACAAAACCATTCAATAGAAATGCAGCATGAGGACGGCTGCCTTTGTGTGTGCCATCGAGAAGATTGCTCTCTCTTACAAGGAGTTGGGCACCTTCCCTTAAATAAACTATCGCTTGATGCCAAGCATCGTGAAGATAACTCCCTTACCGATTTTTTTCTTTCATTTTTTTGTTCCATTACAGAGATAGAGAGAGAGAGAGAGAGAGAGAGAGAGAGAAGAAACGGAGACGTTTATTATTGGCTTCGTTGTCTTCGAAACCTTCAAAACCAAAACGAGTTTAGTTGGGTGGCAGAGGATTCGCCATCTCCATCTTCTCCATCGTCGCTGCTGGACTCATCAGGGGTGGGCTGGTAAAAGCATTGACCGGAGGAGCCTTCCACCGGGGCGTAATCCTCCGGGCAGGTCTCGCACAGTCCGTCCTGGAGGTCAGCAGGGCAAGCGGCACATTCTTGATTGCTCATAGCTTGGTCGTAGAGCTCCATTTCCTCCAACCCACACGCCACTGAAATTGTTCAAAGCAAAGCAGAATGGTCACCATGGCAAGGACAAACAACAAAAACACACCACAAAGGAAAAACAGCACAATGACCCACCTTCCACCCAAAGAGTTTCGTTGGAGGGACTTCCGGCTTCTAAATCATAAGAGCATTCGGTTGGATTGGAAGGGGGAGAAGCGAAAGGAAGAAGAGCATAGGAGAGAGGGAGGGAGGGGGTTCCTCTCTCCTCCACCCCTCCCTCTTTCTGGAACAAGAAGCTCAGGGTGAGGTTGTTGGCTGACTCCGGAAGCAGTTCATGTTCCACCAAACACGCCGTCACCGAACAGTTGTGTTCCATCGCTTCGCTGTAATCGTCTGGAAAAGGGCAACAAGAGTCTGGGACTTCAACGAAGCCGGAGACGTTTTGTCCTGCCAGTTCGATGAAGTACCTTCCCTCGGCGGGGAAAACGGTGGAGTTGCAGACGGTGCCAGGGAAGAGCTGTTCTTGGAGAAGGGAGAAGTGGTCATGGGTGTTCCAAAGAACGGCCAATGCTGGGGAGGACCCTGGGCAGTCGTGTCCCTGGGGATAACTGCCGTCGAACTTTCAAAACAAATCGGAAGGTGAGGGAAGCAGCAAAGGAGATGAAAACATTGTGGGAGAAGCGGAAACCGTACAGTGAAACAAGAGCAATCTCCTGGAACTGCGATGGTGTTGGTGACGCTGAGCTCGATGGAGAATTGTCCCTCTCTCACCAACACCGGCGCTGCACCAAAGAAAAGAACTTATATTCTTGTGTTCAAACCGCCCAAATAATAAGGGAGGAAGAAGAAGAAGCAGAAGAGGTACAAGAAGAGCAAGAAGCAACAAACAACATACCGGCCAAGACGGTGACAGAAAGAGCAACAATGATGTTTCCCATTTGTTACGGAGAGTTTGTTACTAGGTGTAGTGAGTTTGTGTAATGTTTGAATAGAAGACTATACAACGTTTGAATGGCTAAGGACAAACTTATTTATAACCGACCGGCATGGTGCACCCAGGTGAGAAAGGAGTTTGTTCCGTCGCCGTACTCTCACAACGGACTTATCTTTTTCGATGTTTCCCATTGGGCTATAGAGTCTTTAATTCTCCCTTCTAGATCTGACTTGTTTATATTTGGACCCTTGCTGACCCGATTGGAGGTTCACCAACAACACCAGAAAGCCCAAATGGGCAACAACAGAAATCACCGGGTGCCTTCATGGGCACATGTGGAGAAGTGGTGAATTTGTCGGTTAAGTGAACGGCGTTCACCGGTGAAATTGCTTTAATTTTGAGGCACGCTGCTAGGCGAATCGAAGTCTTTGCTTCTTCCTTACCTTCTTGCTTTGTCACGCTCTCGTTGTTTTCGAGCTTGATACCTCCATTCCGTCTCGCGCAGGCGCTTTTCCTATCTTTCCTCCCTCTTGTTTCTTTTGAAGGTAGAGCTCTCGACCGTAGGCTTTGCGGCTACGCGGTGGTGGCCTTCTTCTGTTGTTCATTTTGTATTGTTCTCTTTTTGTCAATTTCTTTCCACTTCTATTTGTATCCTTCGTTTCGCTTTCCGTTTCGCCTCATTGCATCTGATTCGCTTTAAAGGGACAGTGGGGTACATTGCTCCTGAAGTGTTGATAGGGACTACGGACTTCGTGTCCTTACATCGTTGGCTCAGCTGTGCTTTCCAGTAACGCTTGAACCTTATCCGCTCCATCATTTCTTCCAGTTCTTCGCTATGCTTCACCTCTTGAATGTGTGGCAGGTGTTTCAACGCAAGCGAGACTATGGCGTCCCGTCAGATGTCCATGGAGCAGAACAAAAGGATGGACGGGACGCCATAGTCTCGCTTGCGTTGAAACACCTCATGTGGACGGGTAGCGAGGGGTTCCAAAAAATCGATGAATTCCTCGTGGACCACTTTTCGAACACGAACTTTGGCGTTCTTCCACGCGTTGACAAACTTTGTGTGAAGCACGCGGGCAATGGTCGGAAACGGGGAGGCCAGAAAGGGAGAGGTGCTAACGGCTGCGTTTGTTTAACTGGGGTGCAGGAATAGCTAGGCGCTCTCCACAATTTAGCACGGCAGCCGTCCAGTGCTCAACTCTTCCTCGAGTTTGAACCCCTCTGTGGGGACATGGTTATTCTCTGCGTTTGCAACAAGGCGTTCCAACCGCTTGAGTCTGTCCTCCTTGGTTCGCTGTGATGGGATCACGTCTCAGCAAAAGTTAAAACACCTCAAAATGTCTTACGAACCAGTTACACGCTCTCTTCCTCAGCAGAAGGTAGCGAGGTGGTGGTACCAAGCGTTCCATCTCAGCTGTGCCAGCCTTGGCGTTTTTGCTTCTCTCTTTCTCTCTCTCTCTCTCACTCTCTCTCTCTCACTCTCGCGAACGAACGAACCACAGGGAAGTGAAGTGAAGAGGAAAGCAAAGTGGGTGAAAAGTTTTGTGTGCTGCAAATGACAGAAGACATCCGTTGCACTTACTGCCCCCAACCCTTCTGCACGAAGCTCACAGGAAAACACCCGGCGAAAGGTCGGGTAGTCTTCCTTCTTTGTAAAGACGTTGAAGACGAGCCTAACTCACTCTCATTTGAACCGCATCAATTCATTGATGATTGCAGCCGCTCTCCGCCAAGTTTCTCACTGAGCAAAGGGCGCTTGCTTCTTGCTACCTTTTTTTTTGTTTAGGGGCGCAAATGTTTACGCAGCCTGCAAGTGTAGCGCCGCAGGGTGGACATAAGTATTGAGGAGTCATGTACTTTGCTCCCGCTGAGACAAAGCGGAATAGCGTGACGTGGTATCTAAGTTTTGTCTACCTTGCAGGCTTACAGCAAACTTTGGCTGTACAAGGAAAAAAATCAATACAACGCGACGACGAGACTAATAAACACCAGGACGACACGACATTCCACGTCACTGGGGAAAATATTATGTTTCGCGACGACACGATTAAATGGCACAAAAAGAGAAAAAAAGGCAACAACATGGAGGAGCAGCTCCGCTTGTACGAAAAGAGAGCTCTCCTGGCGGAAGAGCAACTGCAAACGCTGTTGCACCGCATCGAAGCGTTGGAGCGGTTGGACGAGGAACAAGCTCAAGGTTTAGAGTGAGCCCTTTCTCTATTTCTTTCTTTCTTTCTTTCTTTTTTTAAAAAAAAACAAAACCTGTTTCTAAAAAAAAAAAGATGAGGCGGTGATTTATCAAGACAGCATTTCCACTTCGGTTCGTCGTGGCTGCGACGCCAAGGCACGCCCCTCCACGACAGCAGAAGTGGAGGGGCTGAGGAAAGAGAGGGACGAGGCAGCGGCACAACTGCGCAAAGCGGAATACAGAACCGAGATCTTGTTGCGCAGCTTGAACGAAACGGAGAGAGCTTTGGCGGAGGAGAGAGAGAAGGCCAAAGCTTACAAACAAAAGGCAGAGTACAGGGCGGAGATCTTGGTCAGGAATTTGAACGAAGCAGAAGCACGGTTGCACCATTAAACAGTGAACTTCTCTTCACTCCTTTTTTTTTTTTCAGTCTGTGAGTTTCACTCGCTCTTTGTTACACCGGTGGACGTCTTGGTTAGCATTACCTACAAGCTTATCTCCACCATGTTCATGTCCCTTTGTCCTTTATGTGTATTTTTTGTGTCGCTGAGCACTCGAAGGAAGAAAGAAAGCAAAACAACAGCAAAAGCAAGAGGGAAAACGAACCTGAGGAACAAAAAACTGACGAATGGTGTGCTTATCGTAGTCAGAGAATGCGTCCACCAAGAGCTTTCTGCTGTTGGCTCTTTCTTCCTCTGTTTTGTTGCCTGTTTGTTTGTTTCGCTTGGTATGGAAAGAGAAAACGAAAAAGAAGAACAAACACAACAAGCAACAAACCTGTAATAAAAGAGACAGCCTCCTTGCAGACTCTCTCGGCTGGCAAGCTCCCATCCACCACAAACACGTCCTCCATCCGGCGACAGCTGTGGTTGTACTTCAGGTAGTTGGGCCAGATGAGCTTGTCAAAGTAGCGCTGCGGCACTGCGGTGGTCCTCATCCTCCTCTCCAGGCAGACTTTTCTGGAGACCAGCAGAAAGAGCTTCACGTCCAGGAGAGCCAGCAGCTGCGGGTGATGAAAGAGAAGAAAGCCCTCCACAAATATAAAGTGCGGTCGAGGTTGTTGCAAAGAAGAAGAAGAAGAAGAAGAAATGGTGATGGTGAATTGTTGAATGAGCTGTTGAAGGGTGGAGAGAAGACGGTTCCAGTTTGTGCTGTGCGGCGTTTCGTAGTTGCGAAAGCCTGTTGGTTTATCCACCTGGGCAAACGTCTGGTTCATGTAAAAGGCAATTTATTAAGAAAAGAATAGCAGAAGAAGAAGAAGAAGAAGAAGAAGAAGAAGAAGAAGAAGAAGAAGAAGAAGAAGAAGAACACATCGAACCACAAAATGATCTTGGCTGAGAATAGGGCACGGGGACTGGAAATGAGCGGCCAAGCTTCTGCAAAGAGAGGTTTTCCCGCTGCGAGTAGCACCGGCCACTCCCACCACGACAGGAGGTATCAGGAGCTCTTTTGCTTCCTCCACTTCTTCTTGCTGCATCTATATTGTTTTGTTTCCAGGAAAATTTTTATTATTTATTTATTTTTGCTTTTTTTTCTTTTATTTATTTTTTTTGGAGACAGAAGGAGGAGGTGGGGCATACTTCTTCAACAGGTCAAGCACCTTGGGAAAGATGCGCGTCCTGGCATCCATCCCCAGAATAAAGTCCAGGTGAGCATAGTCCGGCTCGTTGTGAAAGTCGACCAGGGTCTCCCTCGGCAGCTCCGAGAGGAGCCGAAGAACGTCCTCCGGGTCGGCCAAATAGTCGTTGCTCCCGGTAAAGAGGGCGATGGGAGGTTGGAGCAGGGCGGAGAGGTTGTAAGAAGGAGGGAAGGGTTGGCCGTAGTGGAGGAGGTTGCCGAGCCTGCCCCAGTCGAACTTTTGGAACTTGTTATGGCGAATCATTTGTGCCCTTGAAAAGAAGCGAATAAGAAGAATGATAATAGGAGAGCCGAAACGAATGCAAAATAAGAAAGGCAGAAAAAAAATGAAACGAAACGAAGAAGCAGAGAAGAAAGTAGAATCAAGGAAGAATGCAGAATAGAACAGGTGAGGAGTGCAAGGATAGGAAGCGAACCAATGAGCCATATTGATGACAGAAGTAGGATTCGGCTCGTAGTTCAGGTAGTATGGCACGCGCGACATATTGATATTGGTGGACGGACCGGACAGCAAAGTAACCACATAATGACAGAGAGGAGGATAAAACGTGCAAATATTTGGCATCAACTTTTTAATGGCATCGGAGAGATAGAACTCGTGATCTCCGAATGCCTCTAATATCTCGTCTGTGTCTGTTGTATGATAAAGAAAAAATGAGCAGAAGGAGAAAACAAGAACAAGAAACCTTGCAAGAACACAGAAAGGATAAAGAACACAAAAAGAAGAAGAAACGAAGAAGAGAGAAGGGAACGATGAGGAGAGAAACGAACCCAATTCAGCCAAAAGAACTAGAATGGGAGACTTGATGTGATATACATATGCAACTGGAGCCAATGCAATGAAAATGGTGACCTTCTGGGCGAGCTCCTGGTCACTAGAGAATCCAGCAAAAGCTTGTATGGTTCCCTATTATGTGTTTTGGTGCGAAAGAAACCAAATGAACAAGATGGTAGTGCTGTATAATACGCTGCTAGAGCAAACCTCAGAATGTCCGATATAGGCCAACTTTTTTGCTTTTGATACGTTCAGAGCAAAGTTGATTTGCGTTGGGAGGTCGTATGTTCCCATTTCGTCAAAGCTTCACCCAAATGTCAGAAAGTAGAAATGCAAAAGAGAGAGCCCAGCAGAGAGAGAGAGAGAGAGAGAGAGAGAGGCCGAAATGAAGAAGCAACATATAAAGAGGTGAAAAAAGCAGGAGAAAAGAGAAGAGAAGTGTACCTAAACTCCCAAAAAGCAGCTTGAGCTGGGGTATACTTTGTATTAGACATGCTGTATCCGTTTCCTCTGTTATTGCCCAACCATACGTCGTATCCTGGCAAACACCAAACGTACCACCAAACATAAGAAATAATCAAGCAGCATGACAACAAAAAAAGAATGGAGAACGAATGAAAAACAAGACGAGAGCAAGAAGAGAAGGAGAGAAAAGAAACAAGACGGTATGTACCATTATCTGCCAGAATGAATGCCAGCGCCTCATCAGGTCCATTCAGCGTAACACCGATGGCATTGTCTGTGAGCCCATGTTGAAAGAACACAACCCCTTTATTTCCCGTTCGCTATTGTTCGTCAAAGCAAAAGCAAAAGAAAACAGCGATAGGTCAACATAAGAACAATGAAAAGAACAAGTAGAAAGAGAACGACAACATGAGAGAGAGAGAGAGAGAGAGAGAGAGAGAGAGCGAGCGAGAGGGGGAGAGAGAGGGAGAGAGAGGGAGAGAAAGAGAAAAAGAAAGAGAGTGAGAGAGAGAGAGAGACTGAGGAGACAAACGTTGGCGTGGCGGCCATAAGGAATGCGTTGCATGCTCAAAAAGTAACCGTCTGGAGTGAGAACCTCATAATCTTCACAAGGCTACATACATTTTCATTGTGTTAAACAACATAGAAGAAGAAGAAGAACGAAGAAAGAAGACGGTCTCATCTTCTTTCTTCGAGAAACGACATACATAGCCATATCCACGAATCAGCTCTGTCACGTTTTTCGGTAGCGAAGCAACGCCCAGGACAGGAACCCTTGGCTCAGCTTTAAACGGCTCACCAGCAGCCGTGCTGCCCACCAGCAGCAGCAGCAGCAGCAAGAAACCACCCAACCCTATCCCATGCACCACTCCCTCTTCTCGCCAACTCATTTCACCACCAAGTCCACTCGGCCCTTTTTCTCTTCTTGTGGAATTTTTTGTTTTTCAACCGTTGATGCCGAAATTTCGTTGACAGAAGGGGAAATTCATTTGAGATGCGGGTTCGAATCTTGTCGGTGACTCCGTTTTTTTTCGAAACGAAATTAATTACGGGCGCGGGTTCGAATCTTGTCGGTGACTCTGGTTTTTTTCAGGAACGAAATTAATTAGGGAAGCGGGTTCAATTCTCGTTGGTGCCACCCTTGGTTTTGTTTCTTCTTCTTTTGCCCTTGAGGTGATTTCTCTGCATTGCTTTCTTTCTTTCCATCTTGTCTGTTTGAATTGTTCTCGTTGTTTCGTTTGCTCTTCCTTTTGCTTTTTTATCATCTTGTGGGTGGAAGAAAGAAAGAGATTTGCCCTCCAACAAACGCAATTCCTCTCTTTCTTCATTTTATTGTTTTTCTTGCCTCCCCTCCTTTTGCTATTCCGATGAACAGATTGCCAACCAACCCATGCAAGGGAGGAACCATTGCTTGAAACTCTCTTCTCGATTGGTTGCGATGGTTACACCTTTTTTTTTTTTTTGATCAAAAGTTATAGTCTACAAACACAACAACAAGCTTATCTTCTCAAATATCGATAAAGAACAGTCCCCACAACAGCCGCTCCTGCACCTAACACCATAAACTCCACTCGACTCCTCCATGGTGCAGTGGTGGGTTCCTCTTGACGAGGCTGCTGCTCTTCTCGCTCCAATCCCAACTGCTCCAACCGCTCCTGCAATCGCTTCATCTCTTCTGCAAACTTTTGTCGCTCCGTTTGAAGCTCTCTCCTCAGCTCCTCATTCTCCCGAAGAGCCGCCAGCTCTCTTTGCTCTGACTGCTTGTAGGCTCGTTTCAGTTGTTGTTGAACCTGTTCTTTCTTCTGCTTTTCGGCCTCCAGCTCGTCTTCCAGCGTTTCCTTGCATCGCGCTTGTTGTTCCAGTCTGTGTTTCAGTTTTCGCAGCTTGTATTGGAGTCGTTCTATTTCTTCTTTCTTTTGTTCTTTCGGGGCTTGAGCTTCATCTTCTTCTCTGTCTGTGTTTGCTTCTCGTTTTTCTTCCTTTTCGGTTTCTTCTTCCTCTTCCTCTTCCTCTTCTTTGTCATCCATTTTCATGCCATTTTCTTGCGCAGCTTCTTCCGTTTCTTCTTGTCCCTCCTCTTCCTCGTCGTCTTCACTTTCGTTGCCTTCGTTATCTTCTTCAGCGTCATCGTCTTCATCGTCATCCGTTGCAGACCCTTTGTGCACAAAAAAAAAGAGGGTTGGGTGAGAAACAGAGAGAGAGAGAGAGAGAGAGAGAGGCAAGAAGCAAGGGAGTGAAAAGAGAAGAGAGCATACCATATTTTTGTTCTAACAACTTGATCTCCAAGTCCATAGCTCGCGTCTCTTCCTCTATCCTTCGAAGCTCCTCTTCCTCCTCGAACAAGCTTTGGCGCAGATTCCGATGGACCCGTTTGATATCCTCTCGTTCCTCTTTGCGGCTATACCGCTCCCATTCGGGCGACATGTCTAAGCTAGCGTCTTTTCCTAGCTGGAGAGAGCTCATCATTTTCTGTCGTGAGTCTTGAAAGGAGAAAGAGGTTTGGTCTATAGCGGATGATTGGGATGGTTCTTCTTCCTTCTCCACTTCTTCCTCCGCAACCGCAGAAGAACCGGAGCGGACGAACTCTTCTTCTCGCGACATCATCTTTATTGCTGTTGCAACATTACACTTCTTTCGCGTTGTCGACAGTAAATATATAATGCACATGATGTCGACGGTAATTCGTGTCGACGGTAATCTAGTGCAGATATTAATGGACTAAAATTGCGGAACGTTGTTCAAAAATAGATCTATATCCCGCGTAAATGAGTTTCTAATCTAATCAAACATTGCCTTATCTGTAAGATAAAGAGAGGCGGGTGAAAGCTCCATTTCCCCTTCTTTTCCTTTTTCCGAGATTCCGGGAAGTGTTGTCCCCCTACATTTTTTCTCCCGTTACCTCCTAAAATATGCCGCGCGGTTTTAGGTGGGCAGAATGTGGAGTTTCTTTTCTCTTCTTTTGTTTTATTCTTTTTTTTTTTTCGAGTAGCACAAAAGAGAAAGAACGGTTTTTATTTTTGTAGCAAGCGCACAAGCAAGAGAGAGAAGCAACCCGAAGATTAGAAGAACTTCTTGGAATCACCAGCCCGAAGTACTCATAGTAACAAGCAACAGAGAGAAGAGTTTTAATTTGTTATCTTTCAAAAAGTAAGATAAGAGAGTTGTATTTTTTGATTTTTTTTGAAATTGTAAAAGAAAGAGCTTACTTCATTCGAGGAGAGAGAGATATTTTTTGAAGGTTTGAATTCTTTGCTGTTTCCCCCTTTTTCTCGTTTATTTATGTCGTCAACCTAACAATATGTAACCCCCCTCCCCCACCAAAAAAAAAAAAAAACACAATAGATATTTGGAGATCCCCCCCCTTGTTTCTCTTACGTAGTAGATTAATAGCCACACCAGAGCACTCGATTTTTTTTAATTTTATTTTTGTTTCATCGTATTATTATTTTTTTTTATTGCCGTTACCTTCACGGAACACAACAATCAGCCCAGTTCCTAACTGCACATTCAACCTTTGTTTTGTTTAAAAAACAGTAGAACTTCTTCTTCACGAGTGGAAAGCCTCTTTTTTTAATTTTTTTTTTGTTTTCATTTGACCTGATTTCATCGGTTTTTATTTTATTCCCTTTTATTTTATTTTTATTTTATTTTTTTGGATTACATCGACACATCTTCATTCCTCTGTACTTCTTCAAGCAAGCCGCCAACAAGGCAACAACAAAGAAGAAAGAAAGAAAAAAAAAGCTCACGAAGGCTCCATTGGAGGAAACGAGCTTTTTTTTTGGAATTTCTTTGGGCTTTTTCCATCACCACTTTCTGCTTCGTCTCCTTCGACGAGAACGCAACAACGTTTGGTTTGCCAGAGCCTTTTCGGTTTTCAACAGAAGCGAACGACGAAAGAAGAACGAGTAACGAGTAACCAATAATAAGAAGAAGCAATAACACAGAAAGAAAGCAAGCACATTCGTCTTCGAATTGGAACAAGTAGATAAACAACTCAAACCAAACAAACAAACAAACCGAGAAAAGAAAACTTCAGCACAACAAGCAGAGGGAAGGAGGGGCAGAAAAAGAGAGGAAGCAGAAGAAAAGAGAAGAAGCCGAAGAGGAGAGGAAGAGGAAGCAGAGAGAAAGAGAAAGAAAGAGACAACAACAACAAACTAATCAAAGAGAGAAAAAACAGCAATAACACGAACAACAACAACAAAACAAGCAAAGAGGAGAGAAGATCGTCGTGGTGAGCGTTGTTTGTAACGTGGTCTGCGCATGCTTCGAGACTTTTACAAGCCTCTGCCATTGCCTCCGTTGCCATTCGTCAACGGAGCAACTTCTGCAGCAGAGCTAGCAACTAGCAACAACAATAATAACAGCCACAACAACAGCGACTCATCTTCGTTCTCTCCTCTCTCTTTCTCTTCCTCAGCTTCCTCTTCCTCTACTTCGGCTTCTTCCTCCTTTTCCTTTCCATCGGGAGAAGGAGCTAGCGACGACCTATGGGACTTTGACGGACGCACTACACCAACGACGTCCATGCTCATGATGATAATGACGGAGGAAGGTGTTCATTCTCAGCCTCCGCATCACCGTTTCCATCAACAGCACGATAAAGCGCCCCTAGACTTGGATTTCCTGGAGGAAGCCTCTTTCGACTTTCTTAACCTGGACGCCGGTGACCAAGCGACGTCGCTTTCTGCTTCTTCTTCCTCCTCCTCTTCTTCTGCTTCTCATTCTCGTTCTTCTTCTATTTCCTTTGCTCCTTCCGACCTCTATTGCTCTTCTTCTCCTTCCCATTCCCGTTCTTCCTCTCTGTCCTATGCCCCGTCCGACCACTTTTACCAACCTTTCGGCTCCTACGACTGCGTCTCCCCTTTCCCTTCCTTCTGCTGCGGCCCCTCCTCTTCCCCCTTGCCTGCTGCTTCTCCCTCCTATCCCGAGTCCGCCGCTCCTTCCAGCTTTTATTCTCCTCCTCCTCCTCCTCCTCCTCTCTGCGAGCGTTACTGCCAGCAACCTCCTGCGCCGCAGCCTCACCCTCATCCTCACCCTTCCCTTTCCGCCCCTCATCATCCTCATCCTTCCCTTTCCCCTCATCATCGTCCTCACCCCTCCGCAGCTCCTGCCATCTATCATCTCCATCCTCATAGCCAGCCTGCTTCTTTCCCAGCCTATTATCCTCCACAATACCCTCCAACGCCGCACCCTCATCCTCACCTTCAGCGCCCTTACGTGGCCAATGCCCTGGAGGCTAGCTTGGAGCTGCTCGGCTGCTCCTCCGGGAAGAAGGAGGGAAGGGCGTGCTCTCTCCCCGACACACACCACGATGGTGGAGCAGGCATGGTCTCCACCGACGAGGTTGTCTCTTTCGCAGGGCTGGACTTGTTGGGCGACCTCTTTTCCGCTTCATCGAGTTCTGCCGCCTGTTCAGCTTCCTCAGCGTCGTCCGCCGCCTCGACCTCTTCCACCCTTAAGAAGCCGACCATCATTCTCTCTTCGTCGTCATCCACGTTTACCTCTCTTGCTGTTCCTAGTTCCCTTTCTCCCCCTACTTCGCCAGGCCGTTCCTCCTCCACCGCCTCCTCTCCTTTCAACCCTGATCTGACCTTCCATGCTCCTTCTGATGGACCTTCTTCCCCTTCTTCTTCTCTGGCCCCTTCTGCTTCTTCGTCATCCTCTTCGGAAGACGAAGGCTTGTCCCCTCGAAGCGTCGATGATAACTCTTCCTCTTCTTCTTTGTCATCATCTCCTTCACTTTCTCCTCGAGAGAACGATAACAACAGCAGCAACAACCAAAACAAAACCACCACAACCACAAAAAAGACCGCCCCAAGCTCGAGCAGCAGCAGCGGTGGTTCCACTCGAGGAAAGAAGAGGAAGAAGCCTCCTGCGTTGTGCATGGAGTGCGGCACCTCCCAAACGCCAGAGTGGAGGAGAGGTCCGCATGGCCCTCGTACCCTTTGCAACGCCTGCGGCCTTCGCTACGCCAAACTTCGAAAGAGGCGTTTGGAAGCGGAACAACAACAACCACAACAACAGCAACAACAACCTCAACAACAAAAGAACCTTGCTGCTGCTTCTTCAGGAAACAACAACCCTACCACAAGAACGGATCTCGGTGTTGTTTCCTCGTCATCCCCTTCGGCGTCTCCCTTGATGAGTGCAGCTATTGGTGGAGGAAGAATTGTTGCCACTACGACTACTGCTGCTCCCTCTTCCTCCCCTCTGTTCTCGCCGCCTCCTCACCGCTCCGCTTCTCCTTCTGCTCCTCACTCTTTCTATATGAGCCCTTCGCCTTCCAACACTCCCAACGCGCCGAGTAACAGAGTTTCCTCTGCTCCTTTCTTTTCTATTCCAGCTCCTTCGTCATCATCCTCCACCGCCGCACAACCACCGGTGGGGGCTTCGTTGATGCAACAACCGTCGGCCACCTCAAGCTTTGTGCGAGTGGTCACTCCTCACTCTCAACACCACCAACATGGGCTCGGGCGGTCTCCATTCATGATGACCGCCGTCAATTCCTGAAACACAAGCGAAACTCTTTTTTTTTTTTGTTTTGGGAGCGTTTGACCGTTTCCTCACATTTTAGACGAACACAATCAAAGTTTGAGGGACAGGTTCATAAACGCTTTTGTTTAGTTTAGCTTTTGAAATAAAGAACAAACCGAGTTTGGAGTACCCATAAGAAGTTTGTCTTTGTTGTTCTGCTTCTTACTTTGTTTTTCTTTCTTTCAGATCTTTGGAGCGTTTCTGATTTTGGATTAGCGCTTTGATTATTTTTGTTATCTATAGATCATAGTATCTTTGCTGTATGATTTCGCATTGGAGGATTGAATCATTGAAACAGCAGAGAAGATGAATGCCGGAGGCGGGTGGTCTCTGGCTGAGAGGTTGACGGGAGAGGAGGTCTCCCACTACGTCGATGTGCACCACCGAAAGGTGAATGCGTTTATGGATGTTCTTCTATCAGAGGAAGAACGAAGATCCGGTAAAAAAAACCTAAATCTGTTCTTTTTGGGGATCGATCAGATTATTAATTTTTTTTTTACCAGATTTTTGGGATGTTATTGTTGTCACAGCAGCGGACGAAGAGCAAAGAAACTACTACCAACAACAGCTTCAACTGAGGAAGATAAGAAAAAGCATTCCTCTTTGTTGCGAGTACGATTTCATCATGTCTTTTTCTGTTATTGTTTTGCAAAGGTCGCTCAACTCTACGCTGTAAAAACTTTAACAACAACAAAAACGATGACGCAAGTTATCATGTAGTGGCTGACCCAACCGGTCCGAAGATCGGCTGTGGCGGATCAACCCTCTTTGTGCTGGACTTTCTGGAACAAACGTATGGCTCGCATTGCATGGATACATGTTCGCTCCTAGTACTCTCCCAGCTCTCTCTCTCTCTCTCTCTCTCTCTCTCTCTCTCTCTCTCTCTCTTCTATTTGTTCCTTTCTACGTGCGTTTCTCTCGTTCTCTGGCTTCTCGTTCTGAAGTTCTATTTCTCATCAAATAAACACAGGCAAGGTGTTACTCATTCATGCGGGAGGATACAGTACTAGACTACCCAACCACAGTGCTACCGGAAAGATCTTTGCTACTGTGCCTTTGGCACATCATCAAGCGCAAGCGGAAGCTTGCACGATGCTGGAGTTGAAACTTATTTTGCTGATCGATTTTCCCAAGCGTATGAATGCTGGTGTATTCATCTCCTGCGCTGATGACATTGAGTTGTTTGACTCTGAACGTTTGTATTTCCTTCTAGTCGTTTGCTCGTAGCGACACCTTCTTCTTCTTCTTCTTCTTCTTCTTCTTCTTCTTCTTCTTCTTCTTGTTGTTCTTCTTCGTTCTTCTTCTTCTTCTTCTTGTTCTTCTTCTTCTTCTTCTTCTTCTTCTTCTTCTTCTTCTTCTTCGTTCTTCTTCTTCTTCTTCTTGTTCTTCTTCTTCTTCTTCTTCTTCTTCTTCTTCTTCTTCTTCTTCTTCTTCTTCTTCTTCTTCTTCTTCTTCTTCTTCTTCTTGTTCTTCTTCTTCTTCTTCTTGTTCTTCTTCTTGTTCTTCTTCTTCTTCTTCTTCTTCTTCTTCTTCTTCTTCTATTTTTGAAATCTCTTCTGTTAGCCTTCTTTCTTCTCAACACTCTATACAATGCACTAGGTTCCAGCTTTCAGCGCGAAGGTTTTACCAGCATGGCACACCCAGCTTCTCCCGAGATAGGACTCAATCATGGAGTGTTCGTGCTGGAAGAAGTATCACCTGAGCAAGAAGGTGAAGGAGATGGATCGTTTCAATGTGGGTGTTCCAGATTTCTTCATAAGCCATCTATAGAAGAAATGGAAAACGCAGGTGCCATAATCACCGGTTCAAAAAACAAACTACCACACGTAGGCTACGCCTCTCTTTCTCTCTTACTCTCTCCTTTCAATTTGCAATACAACAACAACTCAAAACACATTACACAGATATTTGTTGATAGCAACTTCTTTTTTGACAGAGAGATGGCAAAAACGTTACTGAGGGTATTTTGTGAAACTTCTTTCCTCACATTTCTATCTTCCTTGATTTCTTACCATATGTTCTTTTCTTTCTTGTCGTCTCGTGCTGTTTCATTCTTTCTTGTCGTTTCTTGCTTCCTTTCTTCCTTTTCTTTCTTGTTGTCTCGCGCTGTTTCATTCTTTCTTGTCGTTTCTTTGTTATAGTTCTACAAAGAAAACGAACCTATAACCTGTGAAATTGATGCATATGGCGACTTTCTTCAAGTTAGTAGCTCTTTTTTTTTCTCCTTTCGGTTTCTTTTGTTCTTATTTTACCAACACACACACTCTCCCCCTCTGTGATTAAGCCATTAGGTCCAATGGCAAACGATGAGTACCTGCAAAAAGCAAAAAACGTGGTGACAATTACATCAACGTTACATTCATTGCGATCGGCTTTGTTCCATTTGCTTAAAGACAAACCTTTGAACGTGATTCCATTTGTTCCTTCTCTGTTTATGCACATAGGCACTTGTAGCGAATACTTAGGTTTGTTCTTTTTGGTTCTGTTATATTTGCCGTTTATGTTCTCATTCTATAGCTATAGAACATTACTGCAACGACCTGCCTCTTTTGGGATTCGGTAGATTTGTTTGCAACTCGCATGACCTTACCACGTCTCCTTTTTCCTCTTCCATTTCTCCCAAATGTTGCATCCTCAACAGCATCCTCTCTCCGGAACTAAACTCTGTCGTTGTAGCCTCCCATTCCGTTATAGAGTTTTGTCGATTAAAGAACGTTCGTGTTGGCCATTATTGCATCTTAAGGTCCGTTTCTCTGTTCTCTCTCTCTCTCTCTCTCTCTCTCTCTCTCTCTCTCTTCTCTCTTCTCTCTTAGTATCTTACATATTAAACCTTTCGCAAATAGCGACATAGAAATTAAAGGAACAGACGTCGAATCTCCTATTCGTATTCCTGACGGATTGTTCCTACACACCCTACCCATTCGTATCTCACCATCTTCTTCTCAAGAGCAACATTCATCATCAACAACAACGTATTTCGTCACAGCCATTTTCGCAGCCAAAGGAGAGCACTTCAAACTTGCAACGCCTTTACCAGAACAGCTTTCGTGGTGTGGCGTCCACTTGACGTCTTCTGCACTCCAACGAATCGGTCGCAATGTTGAGCAAGTATGGCCACAAAGCAATAGCAATAACATCAGTTATAGCTTGTGGAACGCACGTTTGTTTGAGGCAGCACCGACGGCAAAGATGTCGTTGCAACTGTCGTTGAAGATGTTGAGAAGGTTGCGAAGTGAAGAAGAACCAGAAAAAGACGAACAAGCGGAGGAAGACGACAAGATGCTTTTCTCTTGGGAGGAGGCGTTGGCAAGGAAAGACATGGCCGCGCAGCTAGAAAGGCGAGAGCGCCACATTCGGATGTTGCAGCCAACCAAAGAAGGAACCGCGTCTTAGGAATCACCAACAGAAAGAAAGAACACGACAAATCAGATACCAGTCTTTTCTCACGTGGAGCTATAATTAAACGGTTCATTATGCGATTGATGAGATTTTACCGTGCGCTTTCCATGGCGAAGGAAGAAAGAATGGCCTGGGCGCACGTCAAGGCGAGGCTTCACCCCGCTAACCCGCTGTTGCGGGAGGTTGTGGCGCTGCTCTTTGCCTCTTTTCTAATCCCCACCCTTTTCCTGGGTTTGCACGGCGCCATGGTCCTGCTCTACCGGGACAGGAAGAACGTCGTGGTGCCCGCCATCTTGCTCATGCTGTCTCCCTTGGTGTTGCTGTTTTACCTCTTCTGCTTCGTGGCTGAGAGAAAAGGAGGGAGAAGAGGAACCTTCGCCAACGACAAAGTGGCCAAGAAAAGCTTGCAAGACTTTCGGTTCATGGTTTCTGCCGTTGCTTCCATTCTCGTGGTGTGCGCTCTCCTTGGATTCTTTCTGTGGACGATGGGCACCCAGCTGAACCACTGCAAACTGGAGTTTTGGGGATGGAAGGAGGAAGCCACCTTGGAGGACATTCGAAAGGCCTCGCCCTACCAAAGCGTTTTCCTCCTCCAAGCCCATCCAGCGCAACACAGCTCCTCCCCCACAGCTGTTCCTGGCATGGTTGGCTCTTCTCATGGCTCCTTCCCCCTGCTCTTCTGTGCTTTTCCTCTTCTATCCACCAAAGAGCTTCAGGTTTCCTCTGCTTCGTCTCCTGCCGCTTCCACCATCTATTCCCACGTGGCAGCCATTTGTCAAGCTTCCCAGCAAACGGAGGAGGAGGATTGTCTGGTTCACCTCACCAAAGGTGAGGACAGCTGCTTCGGCAGGATCGACGCTCTCTGGAACGGCAGAGCGACGTTGGATGGAATGGTGGCCGTCAAGACCGATGTCTTTCAATCCTCCTATGTTGGGACCATCTCCACGGCAATCCAGGACATCCGCAACGTCTTCAACGACCATGCCTCCACCCTAATGGCCGACTCCGTGACGTCCGTGCAACTGTTCTCGGAAGAGGAGTTTGAGGAGGCGAGAAGGAAAAGTCTGTGGGGCTTCTTGGGAGGCATCATTCCTTTGTCACTTTGGGTGCTGGTGGTGATCCCAGCGGTGGTGCTCAGGTTGTTTGTCATGAAAGCACCGGCCACGGAGGTCCTATGGGAGGAAGTCAGGAAGAGAGCGAAGAAGAACCAGAAGGACAGAGACGAACGGCTAAGAAACAGGCTGGGAATGGAGATGGAAAATGAGAATGCCCGCCAGCAAAAGGCAGAATGAAGCGGTTCTTGTTCCTCGAGTACATAACATACCTTGTTTATAATGTAAAACTCTCCATCGCTCAAGACACCAACAAAGGATGACCACGCACCATCCGTTCACTTGGCAAGCCTCGGCTCCACAAGGGAAAGAGAAGCTGCAGAAGAGAGCAATCTCCAAACTACCAATTGAAATTCAAAAAAGAGGCGTGAACCGATCAACATTTGATCTTAAAGTCGACAAAACAAACGAATAAGAATTCAAAAATTAATGATCACGATCCGATGCGATCATTATTAGTGTCGACAAAATTCAATTCGGTTAAAAAAATAGAAAAGAAAAACGAAAAAGAAAGAAAGATTTGATTCGATTGGATTGTTTGATGAAAGTAGTGGTGATAGACGGTTTGATGAACTCTCTGAGACACCACCAGTAAGGAGAGGAAGACAACAACAAAAAAAACAAGAGAGAGAGAGGCGGCCAAAAAACCAAAAAAAAACCAATAATAATAATGGCCGGAAGAACGCCTCCGAACAAAACGGTTACTACGCGATTAACCAACAGCGGAACAACCACCCCAACAGCATGGACCACGGACAGAGGCGGCGGCAGCGGAGGGGGAGAGAGCACTGGCGTCAGCCCTATCACCGAAACGAGAGGAGGCGGATCGTTGACGAAACGAAGTTTACGGCTACTCACGCGGCTTGGTTCTAGCTCCTCCATCCTTTCTCTCTCCGGGAATAACAGTGACCACATCTCCTTCTCTTCTTCATCTTCATCATCTTTTTCAGAAGGAGGACCCACCTCAACCCCCACTTTAAAAGAAGAACGTTTTGACGCGTCGTCTCCGTTGTCGTCGTCCTCGTCTTCTTCCTCTTCAACGTCTTCTTCCTCTTCTTCTTCTTCCTCTTCTTCTGCTTCTTCTTTGGCCTCCACTCGCACCCATAAGAAAAAATCGACAAGAAAGAGATCCAACAAAACTTCTTCCTCTTCTTCTTCCTCCTCCTCCCCCTCTTCTGATGCTGCTTGTTCTTCGTCTCACCACCGATCGGGCCATCATAATCTCTGTCACAACAACAAAAGTAACCACCACAGCAACAACAAAGGCGGCAGTTGGAGAGAACGTATCAAACGAAACTACTCCAATAGCAGCAGCAGTAGTAAGGAGCATAATGGTGGAGGAGGAGGAAGACGACACAAGTTGATGGACTACACTTGGCCCTCCTTGCTGGTGAAAGGGATGGCCATGGCACCGAAAAAGATCTTTTCTGTGATGGACGGCGATGAAGACGGAGAGAATGCGGAGGAAGAGGTAAACCAAGACGAAAAGGAGAAGGAAGAGGAAGAAGGCAAGGAATATGAGGAAGAAGAGAGTGATGAAGAATCAAAAGGGAAAAAAAAGAAAGAAAAGGGAAAAGAAAAGGAAAAAGAAGAAGAAGAGGAAGGAGAAGAGGATGAGGAAGAAGGAAATAGAGTGGTGGGGCGGAAGGCAGATTTAGAACCGTCAAAGAGGAGAAGAGGAATGACGACACCCGTCACTTCGCCTTCGTCAGTTTCTCGTTGGCCGTTTTCTTTTCCCCCTATTATACAGTCTTCTTCCGCTTCTCCTTCGTTGTCGTCATCATCTTCTTCTCTTCGGCACAACCTCAACGAAGCTTCTCTACCCCCCTTTCCTTCTCCTACTGATTCTCCTTCGGCATCTCCTTCAAAACTACCCACAAGTATGCGACGACGGATACAACAATACTCTCCAATGCGAGCTAGAAGAAATAATACTCACCATCAAAGTTCATCTTCCTCCATTTTCTTTCAACAAACGGAAACAACCAAAGGAAAGGAGAAAGAAATCACTCTTCGTAGGCCGGCAGAACAAACAGTGAGAGACACGCAAACACAAAAAGAAAATGCAGATGAAGAACAAAGAAACGAACAACAAGAAGAACAACAAGATGAAGATGAATCGAAAGACGGATTCGACATGACGCTCATGTCCGAAGAGCTATTGCTCTTTATATTCAGCCGTTTATCAACAGCCAGCGAGTTGTGTAATGCAGCGTGCGTTAATCGGACGTGGCATCGCATTATCTCAGCGGAGGACATTCTGTGGTACCATATGGCAAGGCGAAGAGGGTGGATGTACGTGTTTTTTTTTTTTTCTTCTGTTCATCTCTTCCGGTCTTTCGCTTCTTCCTAGTCTTTCTCTTTCTACTTTAAATATATGGTTAATATCTTCCGTTTTCCAAATAAATAGTTTGACTGGAATGAAGCGAAGTGGAGACGAGAAACAGAAAGAAGAAGATGAGGAAGAAGCGCTTCTTCAAGGAGAAGATGAGACAAGCGATACATCAACGTCATCCGCAATAACTGTCACTACCAGACACCTCACCATCAAAGCAAGGAGAGAACAACATGCTGACAAAGACATGAACGCTAACAACGACAGCAAAGATAATAGTAAAAACAGCAAACAAACATGTTGGAAGAATCAAGTAAGAGCTTATTTGGAGGAATGGGTACAATATGGCAGAAGTGAAGGAGAATTGCTGCTGCGGGACTACGAAGTACGAGGAGGCACACTTCCTGCGCTCGTTGAATACATGTTGGGATGTTATAAAGGAGTTCCAACGCCAGCTGGTATGTATTCCTATCTTTCTTCGTCTTCTCCCGCGGTTACTTATTCTCTCTCTCTCTCTCTCTCTCTCTCTCTCTCTCTCTCGCTCCCTCCCTCTCTCCCTCTCCCCCTCTCCCTCCCTCTCCCTCTCTCCCTCTCCTCTCCCTCTCCCTCTCCCTCTCCCTCTCCCTCTCCCTCTCCCCCTCTCCCTCCCTCTCCCTCTCCCTCTCCCTCTCCCTCTCCCTCTCGCTCTTACTCACACACACAAGGAACGGGTTTTATAGAATCTTTCTTGCTTACTTATAGCAGCTTTACAACGAGCAAGAAGCTGCTGGAATTGCTTTTATATCCTTTCATTTCCTTTCATTTCTTCTCTCTCTATCTCTCTCAGCATAGTATTACTGCCTTGACTTTTTGTCTTTCCTTGTTATTACGTCCTACTTGAAACCGCCACCAGGTGCTGCATTGGATTATCTCATCGTATGGAAGAGGCATAGTCGCACATTTACAAGGTACATGTTGATAGCAAGGCATTAAAGAGCAGAGAAGCAAATTACAGCAAGAAGAGCAATCAAAAAAGGAGAGCGAGAGAGAGAGAGAGAGAGAGAGAGAGGGAGGGAGGGAGGGAGAAGACACCTACTTATTTTCTCACCCGCGTTATCGTAGAGTGTTGGAAATATTGCTAAGGTGGTTACAGCTTCAACCACAAGCATTCGTTCGAAAGGAAAAGAAGCTGGCATGGCGGCTGCATGCATTTCTCTTTGTGAACAGCAAACACTACCCTCACTTTCCTTTGTCCGTTCTTCAAACGGAGGTCGCTCGCTCGTTGGAAGACCTCCTTCTTCTTCGGTTGGATCCTGTTTCAGCAACTACAGATGTTGAAGCTGCGTTGAAGGAAGAAAACGAACTTCGTGCTCGTTACTATACTGCTACCACTTCTGCCTCGTTGCGAAGACACAAAGAGGAACCGAATGACGTATTACAACAAGGAGAAGAAGAAGTTGATGAAGAAGGAGCCGAAGAAAATGAGCAACAAAACGACCAAGAAAACGCAGACACCGTAGACAATGAAGAAGACGACCAAGCGCAGGAAAAAGAAAAAGAAAAAGAAAAGGAAAAGGAAACAAATCCTTCTACAGCAAACGAATCACCACATCACCATCGACCTTCTATTCATTCCCCACCGCTCAACCAGCCTCCGCTTAAAGACTCTGCAGACATGGAAGGACTCGTTGCCCAATTCTTGAAGACGGACTCCAAACGCTTGGCGGAGCAAATCACTCTTAAGGAGTTTGCAGAATTTAGGCGGATACAAGCTTCGGAGCTGTTAGATCAGCGGTGGCTCGAGCCAGATCGAAGCCGTTCTCTCAGTCCAAATGTCTTAGAAGTTGTTTGCGTATTTAATAACGTATGCTTTCTTTGTTCTCCCTCTTCTCTTCGCTCTTTACTCACACGTTACTTGAAAAAAAAAACAAATAGATGAGTAGAACGATATCAAGAAGCATTTTGATGGGAAATAACTCAACGAAACGAGCAAAGATTCTGAAACACTGGATCTCCATAGGAGAGGTCAGTTCATGTTCTTCTCTATGCCTTTCTGACTTGTGGCTCATTCTCTTCTTATTTTCGCTTTTTTCCCTTCAAAACAAAAACAGCATTGCCTAAAATTGAATAACTTCAGCACTGTGATGGAGGTTACTTCTGGCATTAACCAAACGTCCGTTCTTCGCTTGAAAAAGACGTGGAAGGTTTGTTTCTTGTCTTTTCTGCTCTAGTTTTTCTTCTGTCTCTTTTTCTCTTCTTCTGACTTCAAAACAAAAAAAAAAGAACTTGTCAAAAAAGAGTTTAATGGCTTTTCGGCAATTGGAAGCTGTGATGGATCCTGTTTCCTCCTATCGCCAGTATCGTACCCTGTTGAACAAAGCTGGTGTGCCATGTCTCCCTTATATTGGTACTTTCCCTTCTTTCTTCCTTTATCTCTCTCTCTCTCTCTCTCTCTCTCTCTCTGACAATTAATAATTTTTATTTTGTTGGCTTTCAGGCGTCTATTTGATAGACTTAACATTCATGAACTACGAAAGTCACACCAACGTCAACTGGATCGCCTCTCCTCCACCTCCTCCCTCTCCCCCTCCTCCACCTCCTCCGGCCTCTCTTCCTTCCTCCTCTTCTTCCTCTTCGGCTTCCTTATCACCCTCTCCCCTGACTCTCAACCACAACAACAACATTTCTAACGTTCGTCCCTCTCGCGAGATGTACATAAATTGGAGTCGGTATGCGATGGTGGCCAACGTCCTCAAGAAGATCAAACTCTACCAGGACAAAAGCTATCCCTTCGTTTGGGAGGAGAGAATCGCTCATCTGCTGCATTGCTTGCTCTCCTCGACGAGTCACATGAACGAGAGCGACATGTATTATTTATCCCTAGAAATGGAACCGCGTGCTGTTTAGTTTTGTACTTTGTTCTCTTCTCTTATGTAAATCTTGTTTTATGTGAAACCTCTTTTCTTTTTCTTCTTTTCTTCTTTTTCGCTTTCTTTTTCTTTTAGTTTATTTACAGCAGAGCACCTATTGGCTTTTAGCGACCTCCCTCATCGCTCTCCTCTCCTCTCGCTCTCCTCGCTCATCGCCTCTCTCCTCTCCTCTCTCCTCTCCCCTACTTGATCAAAATTTCAAAGCACTAATCAAAAATCAAAAATAGTAGATCGGGGGTTAAATTATTTTATTTCCGTTACGTGGAGACCAAGGGCTGCAATTTTGCTTCACGAATCGTGCAGCAATGCTTCAGGGATAAACGGCTGTAAAAGAAGGAGGCGAAAGGAGAGAGGAAAAGAAGATTGCAAAGCAAACAACGACGACAGCAACCCCTTCGAAGGGTTGCCCCTCTGGTTTTTCTTTGTTTCCCTTTTCTTTTCTTTTTTGGTCTTGGAACAAGAGGCCACTTGGGAGGGGCGTTTTTAAACAAACCAGAAATGCATAAATCAACAACAAAGAAGAGGAGTGGCAACAGATCGGGAGATCGCCTCAGCATTCGATTAGCCGCCGACGAATATGCCATCCTAGGTTTTTTTCTTTTTTTTTTTGTCTCATCAGAAAGAAGTATTCACTACATATTTGTTGAACTCAAAAAAAAACAACAACAGAGGTGTCATGTGCTCTCCAACGAAAGTTCATGCTCCACCCCGGAAGGCTCTTCCTCACCAACAAACGGCTTTGGTTTCGTTCGTTTGCGTTTTTCAAGGACACGCAAGCAAGTTTCTCTCTCTCTCTCTACTTTTTTCTACCTTTTTTTTTTTGAGTTTACAGCTGACCTTAAAAACAAAAAAAAAAGGTGGTTCTTCCTTTGACGCACGTTGCCAGTGTGAGGCAGGTCAGCTCTGCCAAAGTGATCCCAAACGCTATTGCGGTTGCCACTGTTACGAAACAGAAGGTCAGTGGGAGGTTTTTTTAATTTGCTTGGGTGTTGTCATCTCTCTTCTTGTCCGTCTTGTTGTTCTTCTTGTTCCTCCTCCTTCTTTCTTCTTTCTTCTTTCTTCTTTCTTCTTCATCTTCTTCTCGCTCTTTTTAATGTTGCTTCTGTCTTTTCACTCGTGTATATTTAAAGTGTAGTTGTTACTTTCTGGGTTATCATCTGACAATTCATCTCTTCTTCTTTTCTCTCTCTCTCTCTCTCTCTCTCTCACCCTCTCCACTATCCTCTCTCCCCTCTCGATCTATGAAAACAACTAGTATTTATTTACAAATCTGTGGCACAGAGACCAAACGTTAGAGTCTTTAGTTACAGCCCTGAAGGAAGCTCACTTTGATCCGAACAACAAACAAGAACTCATATCTGCTGCTGTCGCTGCTGCTTCATCTCCTTCCTCTTCCTCAACAACAACATCAACTCCCTCCTCAGGTCCAAAGTGGTTACCGGAGATTTCTGGAGAAGCAGACGAACAGCTAGAACAACAACGACAGCAAAGAGGGAAAAAGAAAACCCGAAAGAAGGCAAACAGACGAAGAGAAAAAGAAAAGGAAAAGGAAAAGGAGAACGAAAAGGCTGACCAAGAAGAAGAAGCCGAAGACGACGAGAACGATACAACGGAGCTTCCTCCATTGCGATGCATTCCTTCTGCTCCTTTTATTCTCTCCGTTTCTTCTGATAATCTTCAACTACAACGACAACAAAACAATCAGATTGCATCAACAACACGGCAACAACGTTACTTTAGCGGTTCTCATCGCAGTAACAACAAACGGGTAACACCATTAGTACCCAGTACTACCTACAGTTGGCACCTTGATCAACAAAACGAGCGTGGAACTAGGCTTAGTTCTGTATGTTCTCTCTCTCTCTCTCTCTCTCTCTCTCTCTCTCTCTCTCTCTCTCTCTCCGCATTCTTTTCAATCTTTATATAATCGGCGAAAATCATCCTAACTTAAATTTATTTGGTTCAGGCCTTCACTATCGGAACAAGACAAGTTGCATCATCCGCACCAATATCATCTTCACGCCCCATTGGCATGGACACGTTGAAGCCATATCCCGCTGCGCTCACTGACAGTCCCATGCAGAGCAAAGCATCGCATCGCATCGCAGATCCTGAGGGAAAATTCGAGCAGGCAGATGCACCGCCGTTGTTGTGTCAACTGTTTGGGCTCCCCAAGGAAGAGAAGCTACTTCATCGTACATATTTCATTCCTTATGTTTGTGTTTTCAATTCTCTTTCGCTAATCTTTTGTTTTACGTTTCTCTTTGGGCAGACTATGCATGTGCGTTGGAGCGCTTAAAAGCACCAAAAGACTATCAGCAAAAACTGCAAAACGAAAAAAGAATGAAAGAAGGGTCCGCCTTGCCCTATCTTTACTATGGGCGTATGTTCATCTCGTCCCACTGGCTTTGTTTTTACTCTCGATGTCGCGCCACCCGTTGGAAAAAAGTCAAGGTTGGTTTCATCGTCTTTCTTCTTTCCGTCTTAAAAAACATCTTTACGCATGGTGTCTAATTCTTCACTCATCTCAACGTTTTTCCATTCAGAAAATGATCGCTTTGAATGACATAATGAGTATTTCCAAGAGAAGGAGTTGTTTGGCGTTACCAAATACAATCCATGTACATACATTGTCGGCCAAAGTGCGTTTCCCTCATTTTTTTCTCCTTTATGTCAGCCTCCTAATAACTTGTGATACATGTAACAAATTCAGTTTGCTTTCACAGCTCTATTTGATCGTAACGAGACATATGATGCGTTGGTAAAAGCTTGGGAGCAAAGTATTACTCCCAATGGTTTTATATTGTCATCTCATAGTTTGTCTGGCGAAGTTCAATTGGTACTCTTACACTCTCTTCTCTCTTCTCTATTCTCATTTTGCCTATTTCTCCTTTTCATTCTCAAAAACTTTTTCTTCATGCTCATCTCACATCCCATCTTATCTCTATAAAACTAGCCAAAGCTTAACAAATCCACGCTATCTTTGAGACACAAAGACGACCCAATTCTCGCAAGGTTAGTACCATTTTCTTTTCTTTTCTTTTTAGTTTTCTTTTTTAATTATTTTGTTATAATTTGCTGACAAATGTTTAAAATACAGTAACACGGAAGAAGACTCCGTAGATGAAAATAGTATGCATAAGGTAACCGACATTCACGGCTTCACCAGCACCAAACCTCTTTATGTTGTGCGAAACTATTTCGATTGGGAGAAACGTTACTTGCGTTCACTGCCAGCAAGACGCAAGCAGTGGTAATTTTCTTCTTTTTCATTTTACTTTTTCTTTCAATAACAGTAGTACCATTAACTGTCAAAGGACGAGAATGAGCACAAAAGCAAATCAATTGGAGAATATGAGAGAAAGAGGAGCCCACAAATGGACGTCGTTGTTGCTGAAAGGCATTCCACCCAACTTTAGGCAGGCACTATGGCCTTTTATTTCTCATGCTAGCCATCTCTCACGTTCGCAGCAGAATTACTATCAAATGTTGTTATCTGCTGAGGCCACACCCAAAGCGCAGCATTTGGTTGACATTACAAAGGTGAGCTTTGTATCTTTTCGCTTTCACTTTCTTTTTCCCAGTCTCATGCTTTCTTTTGTCATTGTATTCACGTAGGACATTGACCGAACATTTCCAGGACATTCTGTGTTTTCCTTAAAAGAGAACCAAGACAAGCTAAGACGAATCCTTACTGCTTATTCAGTTCGCAATTCAGAAGTAGGCTATTGTCAAGGAATGGTACACACGCACTTTCTCTCTCTCTCTCTCTCTCTCTTACTCATCTTTTGTTTATGTTCTTTGCAGAACTTTATTGCAGGATGGTTGTTGCTGGTATTTGAAGACGAAGAGCAAGCTTTTGACATGTTTGCAAACGTGGTTGAGTACAAGATGCAGGACTACTTTTCAATCGGGACTATTGCTAGTCTGGTAGATCAATACGTTTTAAAAGATCTCATTTACTGGAAGGTATTGTTATAGCAAATGTGCTCACACTCTCTATTTCTTTGAGCTCTACCTTCTTATCTTCTTCTGTTTGATATCAGCTTCCAAAATTGGCAGCCCACTTTCAACATATCCGATTCCCGCTCGAGATCATCAGTACGTTTTCGAATGTTGTATGTTGTCTGTATACTAACGTTTTTTAAATGTGAAACTTGCCAAGCTACACGTTGGTTTATGTGCGCCTTTACAAATGATTTGCCATCTGAAGTTCGTACCCTCCTTTTCTTTCTATTATTCTTTCTCTTCCTCTTGTTCCACTTTGTATCTCTCTTTCTCTTTGTACTAATGTTACAAATGTATTTATAGACTGTAATGCGGATATGGGACGTGTTTCTTCACCAAGGTATTGTTATGCTACGCTTTTTTATCCTCTCTACGATTATTTAAGGGCTTCCCTCTCTATATATGAGTAGGCAGTTCCTTTTTCCTGCAAGTGGCGTTGGGTATATTGAAAATATGTGAGAACGTCATTTGCCATATGCATGACTCTATAGAAATCAGCATGTTTATCAACAATACTGCACTCACCTTTTATGACGCTGACCAGTTAATCAAGGTTCTTTTTAATACCTTCCCTGCAATTTCTTTCTTCCTCCTTATTCTTTAACATGTTGATGTAACTACAAAACTCATGCTACAAAAACAGTGTGCAGAAACGGACCTTGAAACAGTGGAACGTATAGCAGAGTTGAGATTGATGTACTGGCAGCACGTCAACGAAAACCAGATACAAAAGAACTTGGCACAAATGTCAAATGTTCCTTTCGCGTATACTCCATGTCTTGACCTTCCCAAGCTTCAAGTTTATGCTCATTGTAAGCTTTCCCTCTGCTTGTTCGTTACTTCGTTCTGTTCGCGTCGCTCTCTTCTTCGGTTCTTGTCTCTTGACATTCCACTTTGTTCTTGGCTCTCTTCCCCTCCCTCTATGTTTATTTGTTGTGCTTTAGTTTGACATTCTCTCCTTCGCGTGAAAACAAAAGTTACCGACGAAGAACTGCGACAAGCGGACCTCCGATTCGCCAAAGCTCGCATGGATGCCTGCTTCCTTCTTCCTTCCTCCGAAAACTACACTGAGAATAGCGAGAACACAAGGCAGATTGCTCAAAAGGTTTACCAAATGCTGCAACAAGCTGCACCCAGTTGGAAAGCATCTCAACTGGAGCGACTGCTTTGCGTTTTTGGCTTTGCAGAGAGCAAAGCTGGACTGTTCTTCCCAAGAAGAAAAGAAGGAGGGTTCGCGCCAGCGATTTCACTCCGTAATATAGCCCCCAAAAGCGACAACACCTCAAAGGAGGATGTGGCGAGAGTAACGACAAAAACAAAAGCAGCATCAACTACAACAACGCAGCAACTCATCGTTGATTTTCGAGAAATGACGATGGGTATTTGTCTTCTGCTTACTTGCTCGCTTTCCGAAAAGCTCAAACGTGCGTCATTTTCTTTAGTTTTGCTCTCTCTCTCTCTCTCTCTCTCTCTCTCTCTCTCTTGTTCGTAGATAATACTTATCTCTCTCTCCCTCCCTATACAAGTGTTATTCAACCTTTACGATACCAATGGAGATGGATATTTGACCACGGAAGAGCTCTGCACGCTGTTTGCTTCTTTGTACCGCCTTTACTATCAAAACGACTACTCCAAGGAAATCATGGAAAAATACACCGACTGCCACTCTTCCCCTCAAACAGATGGCCCTCTTCCTGTTTCATCTTCTACTTGTTCTTCTTCAAACCGCTCATCATTAGCGCACGAACATGGCGATGAAACAAGTGAGGATAGCGAAGGCGAAAAGCAGAACGACTGTAGCATCTCATGGACAGAGTTCAAGAGAGAAATATGCGCTTCTCATTCTACTTTGGCGATGCTCGCTGCTCTTTCTCATTCTTCCTCTGGTGCTAATAATACGAAAACGGAGGAAAAGGAAGATGAGACAGCGTGCTTAGCTGATCTGGCGGAGTTGTGGGTGCCGCTTGATCTTCCATCCTTACAAAAAGCGGCAGACGACGACGAAGAAACAGAAGAAGGTACGCACAAACATTAAAACCAAACACAAAAAAAAACAAACAAACAAACTCATCGCTAACTCTTTTTAAGTTTTGTCATCATCAGGAAGCAGGATTGAACTAAAGGATACCAGAAGACAAACGAGATGGATGTACAGAGCATGTGTAAATGATTCCCTCTGAGAAAAAAAAAAAGAAAACAGCACCGCACTTTGCTGCAAAGACACACTGTTAAAAAAAAAAAAGAGGATGTGAAAGCATGGCACACAGAAGAGTTGGTGAGACAACCAAGCCAACGGTTCCGTGTTTTGATGCTCCCCATAAGTAGATTTTGATAACGCTGAAAAGGACTTGTTGCTTTGGCCACGGAAAAGGGTATGAGCCTGTGTAAACGTGAGTCCAGAACAGAGAGAGAGGACCACGCGGCTTTGTGTGGCGGGAACAAAAACATTTGTCGACACTGGCAGGATTCGAACCTGCGCGGGCGGAGCCCAATTGATTTCAAGTCAATCACCTTAACCACTCGGTCACAGTGTCTCGCTTCGGGGTTAGCTCCCATTACGTAGCTGGCAAGGGCATTTTTATATGACAAATTTTATTAAAATAAAACAAAAAATAAAACTTTTTTGTTTATTTTTTGTTTATTTTTTGTTTTTAATGTTTTATTTTTTATTTAATTTGTTATTTTTTCGTTTAGTTTTCGTTTTTTTTTTTGTTAAAAAATATACAGTTACATAAAGCTCTTACGGGCAGGGGGGACCTCTCCCGGCTCCAACAGCACGGTGTTGGCGTCCAAGTACCTGGCCACGCCACGCTCCGCGTGGCCCAGCAGGTTATACACGCCGAGCGTCACCACGCTCAGCAGCAGGTTCCTGAAGTAGAGGGAGTACCAGTCGGCCAGGTCGCCGGTGAACTGGAGCCTTCGGTCCTTGATCCTCATGCTCTCGATGGCGCGGGCGTAGTGACGAAACTCGAAGAAGGGGCGGAGGATGAGGAGCCCTACGCCGGCCGATATGATGGTGAAGAAGAAGATCATGGCCTTGTCCCAAAAGTTCCACATGAGGGCCTGGTGCAGCACGATCTCGGTCGTTGGTTCTTTGTTGTTCTGTTCGTCTTCATTTTGTGTGGCCACTCGATAAAAGAGATGCGGGTTGAGAGATGGGGAAGAGGAGGAAGAATTCAAGAGGTCACGCAGACCAGCGCTGCGCAGCGTTGTGTTGGCGGTGCTGCCCATCCAAAGCATGGGAAGCAGTTGCGGTGCGGTCGAGTTCTTGGGGGAGGCCGAAGTGGAGCGGAACAGGAGGCGTGCGCTCGCCGAGAGCCCCGAGAGGGATCTTGAGGTTGACACAGGCGCGGCGGTGGCACTGCTACCAAAGGAAGCAACCTTTGGCGTGAGAGTTCTCCTTGCTGCCCTTGCGGTCCAGTTGAAGGAGGAGCGGCTGAGCAGTGGTTGGGTGGAAGCCCAGTTGTCCCGAAGGCCAAGCCGGCCGCCACCAAGAAGACTCGTTCTCGTTCCTCCCCACATGTATATATGGCTTCGCTCTGCTTTTCCTTCTTCTTTTTTGAGGCAAATAAAAAGAAATTTTTGAGGCGAGCAAATTTATTTCCTTTTATCGATAACTTTTCACGAAAAAGCCTAAAAACGGAAAAATGTTTAATCTATAGCGATTTCCCCGAAAGTGTCGTTGCTGGTGAATATTTTATTGAAATATCAAAATATATGGTCACTTATCAAAATTTATCGACTCGAAAAATAAAACAAAATAAAGTGAGAAAATGGGAGAGGCCGTGAACGCTTGCTTTGAAGAACTTTAATAGAAGTCGTGAATGTTGATGCCCTGCACACAAACAAACACAGTCAGAAACAGGAAACAAACAAGGGACTGAAGAAAAAAAGATACCTGGGAAGAAATGAAGAGGTAATGCACCAACAATTGGCAGATGGGAGAGAACAAGGAAGGAATGTCGCTGCTGAAGAGCTTGGAGGTGATGGCGTTGGTGATCATGCCAGCGGTGATGAGAATGCCTAACGGGGGACAGGCCGGAGAGATAACCAACAAGTTCAGAGGAATCACAACCGCCTTAAAACAAAAAAAAACAATTGTATAGTGAGCACATACCATAGAAATAATAAAACAGAAAGAACGATACGAGACAATAAAGAAACGATAAAGAAACGACAAGAAAGAAAGAAAGAAGGAAAAGGATGTACCATGGTGGCAGCCTGCGCACCGACAGCGCCAAGCACTTCGTTTCGCTTTCTCATTTTGGCAAAATAGCCTTGACCTGTGTAGTAACAAACACGCAAACAGTATAAGTCTACGAACACAAGGATAAAAACAATCATAAAAAACAAACCTTGCACAACTTGTTGATGCAAGTTAGAAACCAAACGAGACGCCAATGCGGCGATGTCCTCCTGCGATTCAAGGGCAGAGCCACCATCTATCTCGCCCTCCGAGTCAGAGCCCGAAGAAGGACCCCCGGCTCTGTCTTCCTCATCAATGTCCTCCTCTTTAAGTTTTCTGGAAATGTGAGAGGGAGTCTCTGCTCCTTCTTGTTTGCCCACTTTGGCGCCGTAGGGAGAGGCCAGGTAACAAGTTTCGACCAACCAACGCTTCAAGCTTGGGTCAGAAATACCTTTTTGTTGTTGTTGTTGTTGTTGTTGTTGTTGTTGTTGAGAGAGAGAGAGAGAGAGAGAGAGAGAGAGAGAGATAGAGGAGGAGGAGGAAACAAGTTTAGTAAACGGAGAATAAGAGGAATTAAAGGAGAACTAACCAGCAGCATCAAGGTTCTCCAACAACTCAACAATGGGGTCAGCATCCATCAGCTTGTCCACATCGCTCTTCTGCGTCTCAGTCATACGAGCGCGTTGACTCTTGGCCAACACGTCCATCAACTTCATTTCCACCTGCTGAGCGGTCCTGTCCTCGCTGTTGCCGGAGAGCTTCTCCGCTTCGGAGGCCAAAAGACGTTCAATATCCTGCACCTTGAACGTCTCTTTGTTCAGTCTGAAGAGCAGGTCGTACCAGGCGCAGCTGCGCTTGGTCACAGTCTCACGACGGTAGGTGGACCTGGCTTTGATGCCTTTCTTGTTGGTGAAAAGGATTTTGGCTGCTTCGGCATGAGGATCACCTGTTTCGTTTAATTAAAGGTGTGAGTGAAGAAAAAGAGAAAAGAAGGAAGGAAAAGGAGCAAACCATAGTCTTTAGCAGAAAACATGTTGATTTCCAGAGCAGCAGCAGTCATGCTATGTGGGCCGAGATAAGATAAAAGAGGATCAGAACAAATAAATACATATAAAGTGAGATACTGAAAACAAATGTAGACAAACCATCGAGCAGCAGGATGCATGGAAACAAGTAAAAGGAATGGACGGATGAGGCCGTCTTCGAGAGCTTTCGCCCTGTGCTCCGACTCTCTCTCCAATTCTTTACGAATGTACTCAATGTCGTTGTCCTGTCATACAAAAATTAAAATCAATAAGATACTAAGAGAAAGGGAGGAGCGAAAGAAGAATAAAGCCAATCTACTCACTCTACCAAAGGCTTCATACTTGCGTTGCAACAACTCCTCCCACTTGTTCTTTCCTATAGTATAGTGTTCAACAGAGCAAATATTTAGAAAAAGAATAAAAATGGAGAGAGAGAGAGAGAGAGAGAAACAGAGAGAAGACAAATTAAAAAAGCACAAGGAAACGGGAAGTAACCTTTGCATTGAATGCAATGCGGGTTGGAAGGTCCAGAACGGGACATGCCATCCTTACACTTGATGCAGCCCATGGTAGGCGACGTGCATGTATCGCAGGTATACTCATTCCTCTTGATCTTGTTCTTGGCCACCAGCGTGTGCGTGCAGTGCTCCGAGCACCAGGAGCACCAGGCCTCCCTTTGCAGGCTCTTCTTATTGTCCTCCACGCTGCCCCAGTCCTTAAGCAACTTGGCGTGCTTCAAGCAGGCCCCTCCGCCGAGAGCGCCGTCTCTGGCCATGCCGTCGTCCTCGCAGGTATTAGGAGTAGCGGCAGAGGTGCTCTTCCCGCTTCTTTTGCAGGGTTTGGTGGGCTTGCCACAGGAAGAGCACTCGTACATGCGGCGGGAGGCGTGGACGAGGACGTGGTCGGTGCGCTCCAGGCACCAGGAGCAGTACTTGGAGCGGAGGGAGAGCTGGGCGCGGCCCTCCTCCGTCCATTCCGGCAGAAGACCTTGGTGCACGTAACAAAACTTATCCGACCTGTTTGGGTGAAGACAGTTACTAACAGGACTCGCAACATTAACAAAGGAAGAGAGACGATAAAAGATAACAAGAGAGGAGCGAGCAAGAGAATAGACGAGACAACAGCGGAAGAGAGAACACGCGAACGAGATGAAGAAGTGGACAGGAGAACAAGCAAGGACACAATGGAAAGGGCCGAACAGGAGAAACGTACAAGACGTGAGCGTAACTGCGGGCGAATTCATGACAGCCTCCTTTCATGCACTAAATACAGACACAGCTATCAGTAATCTCCAAAAGAGAAAGGGCGAGAAAGAAAACGTATTTTACGTACGGGAACGGTGCGGCTCTTGCAGTCGTCACATTGATAGACGTCCCTCCTGAAGCGCACTTTGTTGGTGTGCGCGCTGAGCTTGTAGTACAACGTGGCCGTATGCACGGTGGGCTTGAAGCACCAGCTGCACCAGCCGTGTTCTCTATGGCCCCCTTCTCGCAGTTTGTCCGATACCACGTTCATTTTTTGTTTATCGCCTAGTGCAGTTGCGGTACACCGCAAGTGTGGTTGAGTTCACAGTTTAGGTGCGTAACAAAATGCAACTAATAAAAAACTATTGTTTAAATATGCTGCTCAGGAAACAAACGAAGGAAAAGTCTGCTGAGTAACGTAACCATACAAAAGACCACTCAATTAATGAGGCGTTATAGGATAAATCGCCGATTATTGCCTTTTATGGAATATTGAGATCGTTTGGGGAAAATCCGATTGGTGGAAATTACGGAATTAAAGGACAACCCTCGACTGAGTTACGTTCGGAAGATAAGAGAAAGGAGAGAGGAGAGAGGAGAGAGGAGAGAGGAGAGTGCAGGGAGAGAGGGAGAGGGAGATAGAAAGGAAAGAGGAGAGCAAGAGAGAGAGAGAGAGAGAGAGAGAGAGAGAGAGAGAATAGACGAGAGAGAGAGAAACTGTATTTAAAGTTGAATGGGAGATTGGATGTAGTCGGAAGGCAATGTTAGGAGGTGTTCCCCCTTGGATGCCTTTTGGAGGATTCCTGTTATCGGCGTTATGTCCCAGCTGAAATAGAAGCGAACCTCGTTGCCACTTAACAAGAAAGAGAGAGAATGCAGGAAGTGAGACGAAGTAAGAGGGAGAGAAAGAGAGAAAGAGAAAGAGAAAGAGAAAGAGAAAGAGAAAGAGAAAGAGAAAGAGAAAGAGAAAGAGAAAGAGAAAGAGAAAGAGAAAGAGAAAGAGAAAGAGAAAGAGAAAGAGAAAGAGAAAGAGAAAGAGAAAGAGACTAAAAGATGAACGAGAATAAAGCACACAAAGAAAGAAGTGGTGAAAGAGATTCGTACAGAAGGTGGTGGCCTTGATCAACAAGAGGATATTCGATTCGTTCTTTTTGGAGGTGAAGGAGGGAGTCTTCCTTAGTTTGAATAATCCTATCCCACAACACTATTTGATTCACCTCCTACATATTGTTTGATTGTGAGTACAATGGCAGAGAGAGAGAGAGAGAGAGAAAAGAAAGCAGGAGAAAGCGAGACAGAAGAACATCATGACCATAACAATGAAGAAGAACAACGATTACAACAAGTAAGAACAAAATAATTACATTCTTGGCAGACTTGTACTCCGCGGTAAGAAAAACAAACAGCTGCTTCGTGTTCCAGTTCCACAGTGGTCTCAGATGTATTATTAGGTCAGTGGTGGGTTAAAGAAAATAAGGTGACAGGGCAGAACGTGAGCATGAAGCAGCAGAAGAAGAAGAACTAGTAGAAGAAAAAGAAGGACAACACGAAGAAGAAGGATATCAGCGTCAAGATCAAAAGTGAGCCAGACATAGTCATTGTGATTCCGTGACATCCTATAATTTTTGTTGGTTGAGCAGAGAGCAGAGAGCAGAGAGAGAGAGGGAGAGAGAGAGCGAGAGAGAGAGAGAGAACAAGATGCACGAGTCAGTGTTTCAAATGAAAAAGGGGTGAAAGCTCAGGAAGATATAGTTACATGGAAGTAACGGTGTTGATGTGAAGCTCGACCTGCGGTTCGCCGACCAGCCAGAAACTGGTGATCATGTTGCCAACGGCCAAAGCCGACAACAAAAACACGGCGTAGGACAAAATAGAGTTCAACCGAGAGTACACCGAGTGCATCTTCCTCCAAAATCAAGAAGCAGAACAGAAAAAAAGAAAAAGAAACAACAAAAGAAAAATCAGAAGCGCTGCAAAGAAGGGGCAGAAGTTCTCTCTCTCTCTCTCTCTCTCTCTCTCTCTCTCTCTCTCTTTTCTTTTCTTTTCTTTTTTTTTAAATCACAAGTATTGAATTCCACGTCATGATTTACTTTGAAAGGCAAAATTACGTCAGCGTATACTTGAAATGATTATCCACCACGTCAGCTTTGGTCCTTGCGATTGGCAGTAAACGTGGATTCCTCCCAAAAAGCCTTGAGGAAGGGCACCCTGGTTGTTCTTGTTCTTGTTCTTGTTCTTGTTCTTGTTCTTGTTCTTCTTCTCCTTCTTTCTCTTGTTGTTCTTCTTGTTCTTGTTCTTCTTCTTCTTTTCCTTTTCCTTCTTGTTCTTCTTCATGTTCTGGTTCTGGTTCTTCATGTTCTTGTTCTTGTTCTTGTTCTTGTTCTTGTTCTTCTTCTTCTTCTTCTTCTTGTTCTTGTTCTTATTCTTCTTCTTCTTCTTGTTCTTCTTCTTCTGCTTGTTCTTTTTTTTTTTTAATTGAGGAAGGGTGGTGGCGGTGGTTGTTTGTTCTTGTTGTTGCGGTGAAAGAATCATTTGGTAACATGAACGTTTTCTTTTTTTTCCCCTTAGGAGTTGACTGGATAAAGATAGAGCCCATTCTTGAACGAAGTCGGATCCACTTTCGACAAGTCCACTCGTTTTCCGAGCTCTTTCTGCCCTTCTTCTTCCTTCTCTTTCGCTTCCTCTTCCTTTTCTGCTTCAGGGAGAGGGTGATCCTTTCCAAAGATTTGAATACTCAGCTTGCTTCTTTTGTTCGTGGCACTCGAGGAGGAAGGAGAGGGGAGCAAGAAGCGATCGAAAAAGTCCAACATCACGTCCCTATCCACCTTCTCCTTCTCCTCCTTCACCTGCCTCTCCGTCCGGTCGAAGAGGAAGGTGTGGTTGGTAATCTCGTCCCAGTGACGACGAACCTCTTGGGAGAGCGTCTTGTCTTTCTCTTCCAGTTGAGCGATGAGAGCTTTTTTGTGGTCTTCAAACTCTTTGTTTGACATAGTCACTATGTATTCCTGTTTCATTTTGTTTTTTGTGAGTTTTATAGTTTTGTTAGTGCATTGATTAAAAAATAAAAAAGGAGAGAGAGAGAGAGAGAGAGAGAGAGAGACGTACTCTAAGTTTTTGCAAGTAGGCTTCAACGCGTTCGTCGAGGTAAGTGGGGTCTTTTACGGATGATTGAATGATGAACCGGAAGCCACATACTCCATACACGCTTCGCACACCGCTCCACACTATGTAACCTTTTAGTTTAACGAAACGATTAGCTAAACGTTTTTCTCTAACTTAAAAAGAATCAACAATTAAAGAATACCTAATTGCTCTTTCGTCCTCAGTTGATCAAAGGCCGATTCGTGTGCTATTTGGGCCAACAGGTCCAATCTAGCATCCGTCTCGACATCCACCAGTCCCACCTTTTGGACGGCAAGTTTTGAAGAGAAATGAAAATGCAACATGTGAGAAAGAAACAGCGAAGCGAACTAATGAAGAGAAAAACAAAAACCAAGAGACCTGATAATATTGATAAATGGCCGAGTTCTTGTTATCCTTGTTTGGTCCCTTCATGCGCAGCGTATAGGTGGTGCCATCCTCCAGCCTCACAACTCGATTGGTCGGCACTTCCGCAGGACAAAGCACACGTGGCGAGATCTCCTTCAGGAAGCTTTGACAGAGCTCAGTAGCTTCCTCTTGATGCACGTTGCCCATGCATAGGGCATCTATTTTGAGACCTTCCAACAAGCGAGGGATGAAGGAGACAAGATCATTAAGCTCGATACCCTCGATTGCTTCCAGCTTCTCTTCCACCGACCATCTCTTGTCGAGTAGCCAAAGACCAAGCTCGTAGCGAGCGTGTTCCCATGGTTGGTTCAAGTAAAAGTTTTTGTAGTCGCGTTTTATCTATATAATTTGTTTTTGTTGGTGGAAAGAACTAGGATGCAGGAAGAGAGAAGAGCGAACCTTTTCTTTGATTTCTCTGAAACGGGTTTCATTGGGAGATAAATTGATCATTCTTTTCCCGATTTTTTTCAATAAAAGAGGCAACTTCTCGTTGTATCCATTTACTCGCAGCTTCACTCGGACAGAAAAATGTTAAGGTAAGCACATACGAACATAGACACCCAAACAAAACAACAAAAGAAAATATAACCATACCTCCAAACCAAGATTTGTGCTGGAGAGCACAAACTTCAAACCAGCAATATGAGCGTTATAGCTGTACTCGTTGAGCGAATCTTCCAAAATTTTAGTGTAAAGGTGAGTGAGAACGGCATGCTTGGGCGAGAGGTAAGCCACCGGGCTAAGAAAGGCCATCCTGACCTCCGCTTTTGGCACTTTGAAAGTGTTGTCCTGTTTAAACCAGAGTGAAATGGGACCTCTGGATAACACGTTCTCCGGATAAATCGGGGGCTGTTTTACGGAGAGAAAAAAAAGTTAATTAAAAAAAGAATGAAAAAAGAAAATAATACAGATACGTGCCTTTTCTGGGAGTTCTTTCAGCTTGAAATCAGTAGGAATAAATTCGTTGGGTTTTGGAAGACTCAAATAGACTGCTCCTTCTTTTAAAACGGAGCTCTCACCAACAGCTGTGGCTTGATGAATGGAAGTGAGCTGGTTCCATTTTGCCAGCTGCTCTTCAGACATGCGTTCGCGAGTGTAAGGAGTTTTGTACCACGGCTCTTCCTCTTGTGTGGAGCCTTCAAACTTCTTTGAAATTATTTGAACGCTGAGTATAATTGTTTAACAAACTATGAGAAGTGAAATTGAACAATAAAGAAGAAGCAGAAGAGAAGAGGGAAAATAAGGGGGAGGAATAAAAGAATGAGAGGATTCAGCAAGTATACATACCACATGTTATTGGGATCAAAGTTGCTCAAAAGATCAGTGAGCAACTTCTCATCATACTTTTCAAAGAGGTAAGGTCCTGACAGAACATGGTTCGCGGGGTAATGCTGCATATTGGAGGATACGTTGGAAACGTAGTTGATGGGATGCTCTTTTTCTTTGAACCTGAAATCGATGGAACCGATGCTCTGAACCTCAGAGTAGATCCATTCTTGAGGGCGGGATTCCTTCAACAAACGTATGTATTCCATCAACAAACCGACAATGTCCTCCACGTGTTCTAATCATCCGAAATGAGCGAATCAGAAGCAGGAGACGAACACGAACATACGAAGAAGCAGAAAGAAAGAAACGACAAGAAAGAAAGAAATAAAGAAATGACAAGAAAGAACAGAGAAAAATGGGAGAACCAGAACAAGAAGAAGTAATAGGACAAATATAGCTACCTAATCCCTCATCAGTAAGTCTTACAGTGACTTTAAACAATTCAAAATCAGAAGAATTTCTGCTGCTACCAGCTTCTAGCTCATTTGCCCAACCTTAAAATGAAAAATACTTTCAGCATTCAAAACGAAAGAAGAAGAAGAAGAAGAACAAGGACAAGAACAAGAAAGAGGAACGAAAGCAGCGATCAGACCTTTGTTCTTCAACAAAGATAAAAGGCTGCCTTCCGCTTCATGACCAATAAGATGGCCATAATACCTAGTAGGCTTTTCCAAGTAAAATTCTCGCAAAGAAGGAAGAGGGAACATTACTACCAAATTACGAATGTCTTTCACAGGAACAATCTTGTAGATATAACCCTACAACCCGAATGTCAGCAGAGAAACGAGAGAGCAAAGAAGAGAATATAGATACCTGTTGTTCCGGGCCAAAAGGAAGGATCGATGAATCAGATAATATCACTTTTCTGTCTTTGTTTGGAATGGTGGAGAAGTACTTTGTAACCCACTCTTCTAACTGGTCCAACGGCTCTGTGAACCGAAAGAGTATAAAACATGTTAAACCTATGCGGGAAAACACAAATGACAAGTCCCTTTTTTAAAAAAAAAAATACCTCGGCCAAGGACAGCAAGTTTCATAATATTCGCAGAGTAATACTTGCTGTGAAAGTCAAGCAAGGCTTGACGAACATCGATCCCGTTCTTGGTTGGCACCTCCTTCAAGGTGTACAAGTTTCCAGTGCCAAACTTATGGAAAGGATGGCGTGGATTAGCAGAGTGCTTCAACAGCTGATAGAGCCGCCAGTTGTCGGATTGAAGGTTCTTTGCGTTCTCAGAATCAACTGCGTTCATTTCTCTGTCTGTTGCATCTTCCGTGAACAGTGGAGCAATAAAGAATTGAGAAAACCTTTTTGGCGAGTGCATGACAGAAGATACGTTAGAAGAAGAAGCAGAAGAAGCAGAAGCAGAAGAAGAGGAAGAAGAAGAAGGGGAAGAAGAAGAAGAAGAAGAAGAAGAAGAAGAACAAGAAGAAGACGAAGAAGAAGAAGACGAAATAGTGAAGAGAACAAACCTATCTAAAGCCTCTTCCAAGTGTTCATGAGTAACATCAAAGTAATAGTTGGTATTCTCAACGCCTGTGTAGGCATTGCTGCGGCCGCCGTGAGAGGAGAGAAAACTGTTGTAGCTATTTTCATCCGGATACTTTTCAGTGCCCAAAAAAAGCATGTGCTCTATTTAACGAGAGCAGAGTGTGCATTAAGTTGAAGAGAACAACCGAAACGAACAAATGAAAGAAGAGAGGAAAAGAGATATAGACAAAAAGAGAGAAGAGTGAAAGAAAAGTAAGCAAGGATAAAAGAGAAAGAAAGCGACGAAAGACGGGAGGAGACAGAGACAGAGACAGAGAGAGAGAGAGAGACAGAGACAGAGACAGAGACAGAGACAGAGACAGAGACAGAGACAGAGACAGAGACAGAGACAGAGACAGAGACAGAGACAGAGACAGACAGAGACAGAGACAGAGACAGAGACAGAGACAGAGACAGAGACAGAGACAGAGACAGAGACAGAGACAGAGACAGAGACAGAGACAGAGACAGAGACAGAGACAGAGACAGAGACAGAGACAGAGACAGAGAGACAGAAGAGAGGAGAAGCGTGGTGAGCGAGAGAGACAGGAAGTAGAGTCAAAGCATTTTACCACAAAAGTGCGCAAGGCCAGGAATCTGGTGCGGGTCTTGAAAGTGGCCCACTCGAACGTCCATGCCAGCAGCCGCCTTGTCCGTGGTCGGGTCTGAAACCAGCAACACCTGCTCTTCTCCACCCCAATTAGTGGAGAACAACAACGAAACAAAAACAAAAACAAAAGATCGTAACCTGAAGTTTGTTGGGGAGATAAATGCTTCTGTAGAGACGATCATCATTCTGGGATTTGACGGGCTCCACGCTGGCAAGGTCAACCTTGTCGTCAGGCTCTACCCCTGGCGTTGGGATGAGGCTCTCTCTAAGGTTCATCATGGTGGAGTGGTAGTCTCTTCGACAGAGGGTGATGGAAGCTGAAAAAGAGGAAGCAGCAGCAGCAGCAGAGGGAGCTGTCGAGGAGACGCTGATCCGAAAAAAACGCTGGTTGCTGTGGTGGGTAAGTGGTCTACAATGAATAGGCCACACACGTTTGGTAGCAGCGGTTGTCAGTGAGAAAAGGGCGGAGGAGAGGCGCGTTGTTATGGAGGAGGCAGCAGTGGTAGTAGCAGTCACCGCTGCTGCTTGCATCCAACAAAACAACTCTTCTTTCTTCTTTGTCTACAAATATTGGTAGCTGCACACTCTCGGTGTCTATCTCCGCACCATATGAACGGGTAACTTTGTCTACGCTCATGTCCCGAAAAGGCAGCTTATTCCGTGTCGACGTGCCAACGATCACGTCGACTTGATACCTATAAAAATAAGTGATTTTTTTTCGTTGACAAACCACAATGCCAAAGCGAAGCGCAGCGTTTTCGGTTCAAAGAGAGAGAGGCAAGCCTTGCTCTTCCTCAAGGGGAAAAGAAAAAAGGTTCAGAAGTAACTTTGGTTGCAAAAATGTTTCACATGCTACTTCGTTTATCCACCAACTTAAAGCTGAACGTTAGTAGCGGAGTACCGATCGCACTCCTTATGGAACCATTGTGAAAAACAAGTACCTTTCTTCGGGAACTTGGACGTTGGCTGCTGGGGTCGGTATAGACCCTGGCGGCCACGACCACTAAGGAGAGTTGCTAAACTCCATAACACAAGTTTCATCCCTGCCGTTCGTCTCGTACCCTCGATGGCGTGAGGCGTGGCGGGGATCCCCCTAGAATTTAACATTCTAACCCCGCATGGTACGCCGTCAACCTCTTCTACCTTTCCCCTATTTTTTTTTTGCTTTATATTTTCCGCATTACATGTAAACCTATTAGACAAAAGAAACCTGTGGTGGAAGGGCCTATTATATTTATAAATAATATGTTGTTGTAAAGCATTGTTTTTGGTAGTAATAGACTGAAATATAATAGTCTAATAGGCTAGGATTGAACATAGGAGAAGAAAGGAAGAGAGAAAAGATGATGAGGAGAAGTTGTGTGCTCGAACGGCGGCCGGGCCGCTTTGGTTTGGCTTTTGTTTTGGCTGCTGCCGCGTGCGTTTTTCTGCTATGTGCTGAGGTCCCTCGGTGCTCAGCGGCTCCCAAGTAAAAACCAACCCCTTTTTAGGAATCTCTCCCTCCTCCTCGCCACATCGACGCTCATTCTTTTTTTTTTTTTTTTTGGGGTTCAGAACAACAGAACAAGCCATTTCTTGTTCTGGCACTCAGTCACGAGTCGTACGTGACTTGTTAGAAGAGGCTCGTGTCTATAAACAGTTGACTTCTTCTGGTTCTTCTTGCTGAACTCTCTTTCTCTCTCTCTCTCTCTATGTTGATGAACAGAAAGTCTTTCCAGTGATTGATCAAGAGGACTTTGAGCTGGCACCCGATTGCCCGTTGCATCCAGCCAGGGACAAGCTGCGCACTCTGGAGCAGCACAAACGGCAGCGCAGCCGCACCAAGTGGAAGTGCAAGATATGCAGAAAGAGCTTCAGCGAGGAGGAGTACCTCTACGAACACATAAAGTCTGCCCATCTTGAAGAACTGGTCGAGGTATGTAGTTTCTCTTTCTAAACTTGGTTATTATTCCTTCTATTCTTCGTCTTGTTCTTCTTCTTGTTCTTCGTTCTGTTCTTGTTGTTGTTCTTCTTGCTCTTCTTCTTCTTCTTCTTCTCCTTCCTCTTTTTCTTCTGAGTTCTTGTTCTTGTTCTTGTTCTTCTTCTTCTTCTTCTTCTTCTTCTTCTTCTCCTTCTTCTTTTTCTTGTTCTTCTTCTTTTTCTTGTTCTTGTTCTTGTTCTTGTTCTTGTTCTTGTTCTTGTTCTTGTTCTTGTTCTTCTTCTTGTTCTTGTTCTTGTTCTTGTTCTTGTTCTTCTTCTTGTTCTTGTTCTTCTTCTTGTTCTTGTTCTTCTTCTTCTTCTTCTTCTTGTTCTTGTTCTTCTTCTTCTGCTGCTGCTGCTTCTTTCTTCCCAAATAACAAGCCGACAAAACAACCAAAAGGATGGTGACGTCTGCCTGGGAGACTATTTCGACCTGTTCCGCTGCCAAGAGGAGGAAAACGAGGTGCAGGTCTCCGCCTGCAATCCCATCACCATGGAAAAGCTGCGCTTCAAATGTCAGAACCTCATGCACAAATGCTTTCCTACGGGTGAGAGCGACGTGGCCCATCGCCTCAATGGCCTCTTCACTCGCCAGTTTTGTGATGCCCTTACCTGCAACTATGTACCTGACCAAGTTATTGTCGCTGTATGTATCTTCTTCTTTGTTTTCTCTTCTTTTTTCATGCTGTTTCTTATCAACTTTATAGCAAGAGAGAGGGAAGATGAGCGTATTGGGACAAATTCTGTGGTGGATATTCATGGTCATTGTGGCGGCTTGCATCCTCATCTTTTACTTGTTGTTCTGGGCACAAACGAGGTTCGACATATTGTTTTTTTTCGTGTTTTTTTGCTAATTTTTATACTTCTTTTCTCTCTTCTCGCTCTTCAATAATCTGGCCTCAACTCTCTCTCTCTCTCTCTCTCTCTCTCTCCTGCTTTCTCCCTCCTTCCTCACTCTCTCTCTCTCTCTCTCTGCTTCTCTGTTTGTCTCCCTCTCTCTCTCTCTGCCTCTCTGTATCTCCCTCTCTCTTCTCTCTCTCTCTCTCTCTCTCTCAACAAACATTGCAGAGAACGTAAACGTGGAGACGAGTTGCAACGGTTATCAACGCGGCGCAGAAGAGCATGGCTCAACTTTGGCAAGAAAGAGAAGAACTTTTAGGCAGATGAAAAAAAAAATAACAAAAACAACTGCTCAGTGAGAACGTTTTGCTATTGTTTTTTTTTAGTAAATACAAACGAGTGAGTGAGTGCATACATCAAAGATCGGCAATCCCTCCTCAAGAAGAGAACATATTCAAAATAGTAAAAGCTGTTACGACAAGAGGCACATACCGCCTTCGTCCGGCTTGGCTCCTCCGGCAGCAGATGCTGACCCGTTGGCTTCACGGCAATGACACCGTTGTTCCTCAGGCACTCCTCTTAGGGCGCTTTCGATGTGTCGACCACAGCCCCCCCAGGTAATCTTCCCGCATTTGCCGCACTTGGTTTGGTAGCACATTTTTTCGGTGTGTTTTTTGTCTTTCTTTTTTTTTTGTTGTGGTTTTTTGTTGTTTGCCGGATCCATAAAAACTCCGAAATTAATTACAAATTTGTCTCAAATTTCTCGTTCTTTCAAATGAAATTTCCGTAGCCTGTGAATGAAATTTCAAAGGCCTGTCTTGGGTTCGACTCCAGGGGAGAACGATTCCATTTTTTCCAAAAATACGTGTCGACAGGCACTCAGCTTGTTATTATGGAATTTGATTTATTTGTTATTTGTTTTTGTTTTTAATCTGTATCCGTGTCGCTTTCGCTTTCGCTTCCGCCATCCGTAGCAGTGGATGTCGTGGTGGTCGTTTCGTCCTCTTCCTCCTCCGCCTCCTTTCTTTGCTTCCTCCTCTGGTGCTGCATCTGCTCCTCTCCATATACCTCATCGTCGTCGTCATCTCCGTACATGCCGCCTTTTCCTTGATGACTGTCCGATAAGTGCCCAACGTAAGAAGCGCCCACGCCACTCTTCTTCACACGAGGCGGCATCTGCTCCAAACTTGCAGCAAACGTGGAGAGATCCGCGAACTTTTTCAGCCTTCTCAGCCTTTGTCCAGCGTTTTCCTTGCTGTCCTTGCGTACGGGCCTGGGCGGTTCCGTGCTGTCAAAGGAGGCGCGGTGCACCGCTTGAGCGATGTTGTTGATGTCGTCTGGGCTTGGGGGTTCTACGGGCAGTTGGGGCCAAGCAGCACCCAAGCTCGGTTGCTTCTTGCCGAAACGGCCGTAGACAGGGTGACCAAACAATTTCTTTGTTCTCTTCAATGGCTTCGCTGTATTGGTTAAAAAATACATTAGAAAAAAGAACGCTTCAATAGAAAGAACAAAAAAGAACAAACCTTTGATAACCAAAGTGACAATGCGGTAGGTCAAGACTTTGATGGGGTCCAATGGGATAAACCAAAGGCCACACCAAATCCATGCCAGCAAGGCGTAACCCCAACCACACCCTCTGAACTCAGTTCCATCGGGATAGCCGTTGAATCCACTAAAGCCAAACAATGTTTTGGTGTTAGTTTACTTGGTTTGGGTCAACACAGGAAAGTGACGATCAAGAGCCAGAGGGAGAGGGAGAGAGAAGAGGCGTACAATATGCCGATAATTGTGGCTCCAATCTGAGCAAGCAGAAAAGCTGCTATAAGCAAATAGGAGGGTCGTGATCTTTGAAAGGAAGAGAAAAAGGAAAGGAGTTATTATCACCCGAACATAAAGAAAGGGAATACCAAGAGAAAGAGAGAGAACGCACTTGAAGAACCAAGTGTTGCTTCTCGTCACAAAAATGGCGGATTGAGCGCTCAAGGAGACTTGAATGTACACGAGGCCTCGAATGCGATCAAAATCTAGCGTGTCAAGAGTGAACCAATCCTCGAACCAGGTGGTTTCCTCCACAATAATAAATAAAACAATAGTTGAAATCTGCGATAAAAAGCGCGAAAACCGTTAATAACAAATTTACGCGAGGGAGAGAGAGAGAGAGGGAGAGAGAGAGAGAGGGGGGGGGAGAGGGAGAGAGAGAGAGAGAGAGAGAGAGAGAGAACATACGGTTAAATACACGCCGATAACGATGGAGAGACAGAAAATGACCGGCAAATTCCATTCATCGGGAGTTTGACTTGGTTTTGCTCGGTCCTTAGAAATCGTCAAAATGGTTCCTGAGTAGGTGGTTGACAAAAAGTGTTAAAAAACCGATTAAACAAAAGAAAGAAAAGAATCTACAAACCATCGTTCAATACGGCCAAAATGGCGATAAGAATAGTAGGAAAGTAAAAGTCGTAGGCAAGTGTAAGGATGGTGAAGGTGAGTACTATACGAACGGTGGAGGACACACTGTAAATCGTGTAGTTCCTCATCCGCTGAAAGATTTTGCGGCTTCCAAAAATGGCATCCACGATTACGCCCAAACCAGGAGACAGCAACACGATGTCAGAAGCTTTTTTTTAAAAAAATCTGTTAGCTCTGTATTGCCAAAGAAATAAGGAAACAGAGTAATCAAAAGAAGATTTTTTCTTTAAAAAAAAAGGAGGTACCAGCTCGCGCCGCATCCGTAGCGTCAGCGACGGCAATACCGATGTCTGCTTTCTTTAAGGCAGGAGCTAATGGAGATAACAAACAAAAAACCGAGTTAACAACAAATAAGAGGAAAAAAGTGTGGCTTTTTGTTACCATCGTTAACACCGTCACCAGTCATGCCGACGGTATGCCCAAACTTTTGAAGCCTGGCCACAATGTCGTATTTGTGCTCGGGGAAGACTTGCGAGAAACCATCTGCTTCTTCCACCAAATGACTGTTCTCTCCGGCATCCTCCACTGAAGAATACAAAAAATTATAGTTCAGAAGCAGGCGAGGAGGATTAAAAATTAAGAGAAGAAGCAAGGCGACAAAAGGATAACGGCAGCGAAAAAAAAGAAAGAGGAAAATGCGTACAAGCTTTCGGGTTATAAATTTTCTGACCCATGCCCAGTTGACGGGCCGTTTCGACGGCAATGGCCATCTGATCGCCTGTTATCATCTTCACTTGAATGCCGTTTTCTTGCACCTTGCGGATAACCTCTTCCGTGTCATGTCGTGGAGGATCATACAAAGGAATCAAGCTAAAAACAAGTAAAAGAGACGAGAATGTCAGGCAATGAAGGCAAAGACAAGCAGCAGATAAAGACTAAGAAAGAAAACAAGAACAAGAACAAGAAGAGGATAAATAAAGAAACTAAAATGATTACCCTTCCATGGTCCATGAGGTGTAGGCGTCTGGGTTAGTTGGATCTTCGCCCTCATCTGGTGCAGCACGAGCAACACCGAGCGTACGAAAACCTTTGCCTGCGTATTCATCAATCAGTGCGTTGATGTCATCTTCAATTTCCTCTTTGTTATGTGCCATATTCAAAATCTAAACCCACAATATTGAAGATTGGATTAAAAATTGCGCAGAAGAAACACACATCACTCGACTGGAAAGGAAGCATACCACTTGTGGAGCGCCTTTTGCAGTTTTGAAGTATTCTCCTTTGGGATGCATGACGACGGCGGTACTTCTCTTCGAGATAGGATCAAAGGGTTTGTACTTGATTACCTCATGAGTGTCCAACTGTTTCCGTTCTTCCTCTGTAAGACTATTCAACATCGCGGTGTCAATCGCGTCCGGGCTTACTTGCTGTAAATGTCCCAAAGAAAAACGCAATCAGCAATTTTAGGTCAATAACAACAGAACTCTTTACACAATTACAAAAATACAACAAAAATACAACAACCACCAAACATTAAAAACGGAAACACTAACACTAACACGAACACTAACAACAATAAAGAGAAAGACGGATGATATGAAGTACCGAGGCAGCAAGAGCGGCATCAAAGATAATGCTTCTCTCCGTGAACTCCTCGCTGAAGACACGCGGGTCGCCAACCGTCAACTGGTTCAAGGTGAGCGTACCGGTCTTGTCGGAGCAAAGAATGTCCATGCCGGCAACTTCTTCCACTGCAGTGAGCCTTGCCACGATGGCGTTCTTTTTGGCCAAGCGAGCAGCGCCCATTGCCCTTTTAAAAAAAGAAGGAAGGGGTATCAAAATAGAGGCAGGAGTACAGCGAACAATTAGAAGGCGGTTGAGTGAAAAGAAGGAAAACAAATAAAAAACGTACATGGTCACAGAAAGGACCGTAGGCATTGCAATAGGAATGCCACCCATAATAAGTACGAGAATGTTTGTCAGTGGTACGCACAAATCGCCACCTGGTAATAAAAAACGTGTTACAAGAGAGAGGGCGAGAGGGAGAGAGATAGAGAAAGAGGATATCCTTACTCCACTCGACACCAGTGCAGTCCTCCCCTTTAATGGCAAACTGAACGATGAGTTCTACAGCAACACCCACAGCAATGAATGATAAGCAGAAGAAACCGATCGTCTTCAACACGGTTTGGAAATGACCCTTTGAGAGAGAGAGAGAGAGAGAGAGAGAGAAGTAAGTCCCAAAACAAACAACAAATGGGAACTAGCAAAGAGTAACAGAGCTTACATGACTCTCCGTGCCAGAAACCAGGTTAGCAGCTCTTCCGAAGAACGTTCGAATACCTGTGGCGTAGACCACGGCATTGATGTCTCCCTCTTTCACAGTGCTTCCTGCAAAGACCTCATCGCCACTGTACTTGTTCACCGGCAAACTCTCACCCGTCAAAGAGGACTGGTCCAGCTTAACGCTTTCTCCCTCTAACAACTTCACGTCCGCTGGCACGACGTCTCCCAGCGTCAAGTGAATAATGTCTCCTGGAACGAGGTCAAAGGCGCTGATGTCCGAGAACTGCCCGTCTCTGAGACAGGTGGCCAAAGGGGCGAGCTGACCCTTGAGAGCCTCCATGGCCTTGCCGGAGGAGTGCTCTTCCCAGAAACCGATGACGGCGTTCAACACGAGGAGCAGCATGATGAGGATGAAGTCAACGTAATCACCCAGGACCATGGCCAGAACGGCCGCCACCTCCATGGCCCATGACAATGGGTTCCAGAAGAACAGCAAAAACTGCAACAGGGGATTTACTGGTTATTATTTTATTTGTGTTTTTTTTTTTGTTTTGTTTGGTAAGACCCCAAAAAAAAAGATTCTTCGAAAATGAAAAGAGAAGGAAAAAAGAAAAGAAATAAGTTGTGTACCTTTCTTCTCCGGTAGTTTGTTAGGTCCGTATTGCTCGAGGCGCGCTCGTACTTCTTCAGCATCGAGCCCATTTCTGGATGCTCTCAAGTGTTTCAATACCTTTTTTTTTTTTCACAAAACATAGGAGACAAGCAAAACAATAAAAGATGAGATACAGGAGAAAAATATTTTTGGTGAACGTACTGCATCGATTGGAGCTTCTCCGATGAGACCCTCCGCGTCGCTGCCAGAAGGTGACTTTTCAGAGGCAGTATTGCTCTTGTTTTTCTTTTCGGAGCCCGAGCCCTCCTTGCTGGTGGAGCTTTTCAGGGGCTGCATCTCGATGTCTGCCCCTCCGCTCTCGTGCTTCTCGTCCTCATGCGTGGCGGGGGTGGTGTGCAGCTCCGGAGGCTCCGAGTCACTCTCTGAGCCACTACTGCTACTGCTTATACTTGCTGACATGCTTTTTCTTGTTCCTAGGCACTACTTTTTTTTTTTGTTTTCTATGTTTAAAAAAAATGTAGTGGTAGTTCGATGATAATGAAGTGGAAGTGAAGTTAGCATCAGGGAATTCAAAAAAAAAAATAACTACTTCACGCTCCTCCAACACCACAACAAAACATTTAAAAAAAATCAGAGAGAGAGAGAGAGAGAGAGAGAGAAGAGGAGTTACTAACCAGGCTATTATGTTTTTTTTTGTTTGTTTTTTGTTTGTGGTTTTTTTTATTTTTTTGTGGTTTTCTTTTAGGAATGAAAAGAAAGAAGGGGGATGGGTGGGCGTGTGTTCGACTTGTTATCGTTGCGAAAGTAAAAAAAGAAAAGAAAAAAAACCTCAAGTCGTCCATGTCCATTTTCTCAAAGGCCCGTTGCAGGTAGTCAACCTTGCCGAGGGCCACCTCAACCCAATGTGTTGAATTGTGATTTTAAGGTGGGATTAAACCGGCTAAATGCGCAAATAAGGTCCACGTTGGTAAAGAAAAAGGAATATTTAGATTCATCCTTCCGATGCATCCCGATAAGGTGCCATAATCCCTATGTTTAGTTCCCTAATTTATTCACCTACGACACGCCTCTACAAGGATCTCTCTCCGTTTACCAAAAACCAAGAAATTTGTGGACCGGAAGTTCCTGCGCTTTTTACTCTAATTCCTTCCGCTTCAAATATTCGAATAATCCACGGACGAAAAAAAGCAAAGAAAGAAGAAAAAAGTGAACTCCGCGGAGGTGCACAAGGAAACTTCAGCATCGCCTCTCCTCCGTTTGGTCATGTTGGTAACCACAGGAACCACCGCGCCTACCATCTCCGGCACTTTCGTCTTTTTGGTCACACTACTTTTTTTTTGTGCCAGATTTGGGGATAGATGGAGGCCGTGCGGAGGTAGAACTGGTAGAGCAGCTGTTGTTGCTTCGTTCCTTTTGCCTTTGCTTTCTGTTCTATGCCCCCTGTCGCCAGTGCAAACGCACCTCAGTTTGACCTGTAGCACCGCAGGGTGGACATAAGTATTGAGGAGTCATGTATTTTCCCACAGAGACAAAGGGGAATAGCGTGACGTGTTATTCTTGGTTCTGTCTTCCCTGCGGCGACCAAGAGCTCTTGGACGAAAATTGCTCCTCTTCGCAAAAGTTTTTCCGCTGCTGACATCAGCCTGTCGCTGCGCGTGCGTATGATAAGCATGACATCACGCTCCGCCTCGGTGAGTTGGACCAGGGTTTTTTGGTCGAGTGGTGCCGCTCAACCATCACGTTGGCCAAACGTTACCGAACGCCAACACCAGCGCGTTGCCTTTTGGCTGAGGAAGAAAGAAACATGGAAGGGTCGGCCCACCCCTATTTTCGTTTGTTGCCCGTCAAACCAGCCGAGGAGGCTCTCGAGGGAGAGCGGTCGGTGAGCGACGGCGAAGCCAAGCCCGTATGGGAGCGCTTTGCGGACACCGTCAAGGTGCTGACCTACAACGTGTTGGCCGAGATCTACTGCTCACAGGCGCTGGGGACAGGTTCGCCGGCTCACGCCTTGTGGCCCTATCGCGCCGGTCTGTTGCAGCAGCAGTTGGAACTACTGAATCCAGACATCATCTGTCTTCAGGAGGTGTGCCTTTCTCTCTCTCTCTCTCTCTCTCTCTCTCCTCGTTCTCATCGAATATTTCTTCGTGATGGTCAAAGGTTGATCACTTTAGAGACTTCTTTTGGCCCATGTTGTTGAGGAAGGGCTATGATGGGGCCTTTCTCCCACGCACAGGCGGAAAGCGTGACGGCTGTGCCACCTTTTGGAAAAAATCAAAGTTTGGATGATCTCCTCTCCACTCAAATGCTTGTTAACTTGAAACTCACTCTCTCAAAAAAAAAACAAAAAGATGGCAACTGGTGCGAAAAGTGGAGCTATTTCTCAACGATGTAGCAAAGTATGAGGGAGTCGCGTCCATACGTTCACGCACCGACAACGTTGCTCTTGGCGTCGTCCTCATACCTTCACCTTGTGTCCCTTCTTCAAGAAAAGAAAAAACAGGAGAAGAAGAAGAACAAGAAGAACAAGAGATAAAAGAAGGCGAGGGACTGCTCGTCGTCAACACACATCTCTACTGGGATCCAAGGAAAGAGGACGTAAAGCTGCTTCAGCTGCATCATATCGTTAAGAGCATCGAAGACATTCTTCACGGCCGCAAGAAGAACAGGGGAAGGGGTGGTGTCAACCTTTGCTCTGCTCTTGGCACCCGATCCGAAAGCAGCAAAGTCATCCTCTGTGGAGACTTCAACTCTCTCCCTGGTAGCGTTGTCTATAACTATGCCACTAGAGGCAGATTGGAAGAGGAAGAATGGGGACCTGTTCTTCTTCCTCACTTGAGCTCTGTTCCTTCCTCAACTTCTACAGATTCTTCTTCTTCCTCTTCCTCTTCTTCTTCTTCTTTAGATTCTTCTCCGTCTTCTCCTCCTCCTTCGAGTTCTTTGTCCTCTCCAAGAACAGCTCAAAACAGGAAGAAGAACAAGAACAAGAGACGATCGCTTCATTTTGAACATGAGTTGAACTTTCGAAGCGGATACGATAACTACTATTCTGGTGCTCGACCTGAAGTTGAAATGAATGAAGTTCATCGACGTCAAAAGGAAGAACAAACAGAAAACGAACAACAACAACTCCCTCAAGAGCCACTTTTCACCAACTACACGGCCAACTTTAAAGGCACCTTGGACTATATCTTTTACACGGAGCGAACGTTGGAGGTGGTGGCTCGGTTGTGTTTGCCACCGGTGAGCTTGTTGGAGCGGGAAGGCGTGAAGGACTTGCCTTGCCCGTTCTTGCCCTCTGACCATTTACCGCTTCTTTGCTGCTTCTCGTCTGCTCCTTGGGCTTCTTCATGTAATTAAAAGGTTTGTTTTTTTGCATTTTTGTTTTTGTCTTATCGAGACAGGTGAGAAGGAGGAGAGATGAGAGAGAGGGCTAAGACAAGGAGAGCAAAGAGAGCGAGAAGAGCGAACGAGAGGAGCACAAGGAAAGAGATTGCGAGAGCGAGAAGGAGAAGTGCGGGAGCGAGAAGGAGAGCGAGAGAGAGAGAGAGAGAGAGAGAGAGAGAGCGGGAGCGAGAAGGAGAGCGAGAGAGTGAGAGAGAGCGAGAGAGAGAGAGAGCGAGAGAGCGAGACGAGAGAGAGAGAGAGAGAGAGATCATGGAAAATGACAGCCGTGGTGGTGGTGGTGCAAGATCGAGGAAAGGCCAGGTGCAAAGCAGTGGGCGGCCGACATGCAACCGAAAGAAAATCAGTTTCCAACTGGGAGGAAACAGCTGAAAAAACAGAACATTCGCTCTCCTCTTTATCTTCAGTCTCGTTCGTCCCCCCACATACAAATAAAGCATGAAACTCTTGTTATTATCTTTATCTTTTTTATCTTTTGTCCGTTCACAACAACACAACAAACTGAACAGCAGAACAACCCCCTAAGCAAACAAGCTAAAGACCATGGGACTGTTGGTAATCCTCACCTTGGCCATCCTTGCCATCATCTTGCCTCCTCTGCCCGTCGCTTTGGTGACCGGGCTGTCCATGCACCTGCTCATCAACATTCTTCTCACGTTGCTGGGGTGGCTGCCAGGTACCCTCTCTCGGTCTCTCGCTCTCTCTCTCCGTGCCTTGGCCGCTAACTTTCTGTAATATCTTTTTGGGTTTGCAACCATCAACAGGAGTGCTGCATGCTTTCTACGTGATCCACACTCGCGGCTGGAGGTTCAAGGGACACTAAACTGTTGTTTTTTTTTTTCAAAAAGCGAAGCAGACCCGATTGGATGAATCGGAACTCATTCGCGTTAAGCAGCCAGCAACAGGTGTATGTAGAAACAAACACATAGTGATTTTGCAAAGAAAAGAAAAAAATAAATGCTTATCCAGAAAATAGTTAAAATCTAATTGATTTACTGGTTAACCTTCTCAAAGTAGCCCTTGCTGCCTTGGGGATCAGGCTTCATGGTAAGGCTGCCGGGGGTCCAGTTGACGGGGCACACCTCGCCGTGCTCCTCGGTGTACTGGAAGGCCTGCACCAGACGCAAGGTCTCGTCGACGCTGCGGCCCACGGGGGGAGCGTTCTTGGTGATCTGCTGGACCTTGCCCTCCTTGTCGATGATGAAGAGGCCACGCAGGGAGATACCCTCCTCCTCGAGGAGAACGCCGTAGGCCTGGGACATCTTCTTCCTGAGGTCAGCCACGAGGGGGATGTTGAGGGAGCCGCCAAGGCCGCCAGACTTTCTGGGGGTGTTGATCCAGGCCAAGTGGGAGTAGACAGAGTCCACGCTCACACCGACCACCTCGCAGCCGATCTTGCGGAACTCCTCAGCGCGGTCGCTGAAGGAGAGGATCTCGGTGGGGCACACAAAGGTCCAGTCCAAGGGGTAGAAGAAAAGAACCAAATACTTGCCTATTGTTAAAAAAAAAAGGTGGAGAAGCGGTTAGCAACAGTGAAAGTGAGATAGAGAGCGTGTGCAGTCGGATTACAATCTTATACAGCAAAGATTTTGTGTTTCAGTGTAGCGAGTGAAGAGAGAGAGATAGATGTTTTACCCAAAAAGTCAGAGGACTTGAGGGTCTTGAACTCTCCGTTCACAACGGCCTGCTCCTCCCAGGCAGGGGCAGCCTGACCAACGCTAGCTTCCTTCACTTGAGACATTTTGGGTGTGTAGTGTAGTGCGGTGCTTTTGTGTGTGCGTGTGTGTGTGCGCGCGAGTGTGTGTGGGTCGCCAAAAAAAAAAAAGTATTCGGCAAAGAAAAAAGCCAATAAAAAAGAGGAGAGGCCGGAAAAATCGGTCGAAAATTGGGATATCCGCGAGGAGAGATTATGATCACAGCCCAATGGAAAATCAAAGATAATTCAAAGATCGGAGAATGAGGTTCGATCGGATGCGGAGAACCGCCAAGAAAAAGCGGAAGGGTGACGACGCAGAGGAAAAGCGCGCTACGCATTCCTCTTCGTCGTCGTTTTTCTTCTTTTCTTCCAGGGAGAGGGCTGGCGTTGCAACATACGTAAAACAAAAAAAAAAGGAACAACCTCAGAGGCCTCCTTCCTGTACTATCTTTCTATAAAGACGACCTAATAGTACCACGTGATGCTTTCCGAAATGAATTTGAAAAGAAAACGGCCGTAAAAGGCAGCAAAGGAGCATGACGAAGGTGTCCAAACTGCTAACGGGTCCGGGAGGAGGCCTGTTCTGGGGCTCCTTGGCGCTGGTGGCCGTGGTGCTTCTCCTGGCCCTGTGCATAGGCTATTTCTGTGGCTACCGGCGGTGCTACGAACGGAAGACCCGAGCCGAGTATAAAGCCATAGCCAACCCCTTTGCCGACCAAAGAGAAATGGGAGAAAAGCTTCCTGTTCTGCCATGACGTTGAGGGTGGGCTCTTTCTTTTTTTAATTTTATTTATTATTATTTACACTCATAGCCTTTGTTTTTTTTTTTAAAAACAAAAAGGCGTTACACCGTTGTATAATAGCCTGTTTATTTTGTTATAAGCAGAGAGTTACTCTTAGCACCAAAACTTCCTTTCTTTTCAGAAGGTTTTGTTTCTTAGGAAGACAAGAAGCAAGAAAGAAAGAAAGAAAGAAACGACAAGAAAGAAAGAATGGAAAAAAAATAGTTTCAATAGTTTAAACGCTATATAAATAGTTATTTGTACATCATCGTCATCATCATCATCATTTCCATGGCCAAGGAGTAGAAGAGGGAGAACAACAATTCCTTCACCGGGTGGTGGTTGAGGACTTGTGCTTCCACCACTCGTTCAGGCCGTACGTATCCAACGCATCATAAAACATGAACCACCAAACCGCGTTCACGTCCCTCGGGACGGAGCGGATGGGCCTGTCCGTGGCCTTCTCCCTCCGGACGGGGTGCAACCAGGCCTTGTGCTCCTCCGTGCCTGCCATGTGATAGACGTGCATCGGGTAGTGAGCCTTTCGACGCACGTTGTAGTCGAAGGGCAGGAAGTGCGTGCGCCCGCTGAAGTACTTGGTGATGAGCTTCTGGTCGTACCAGCAGTCCCCTTCCCCGTTCTCTCCTTCAAAGTGGTCTCTCCACAGCTTCAAGAGGCCCTGAAAGACCTTCTTGTCCGGTCGAAACACCAACAAGCCCGAGTTGAGGGCAATCTTGGAGGTAGCGGAGAACTTTGCGGCATAGATCTCCTCCGAAGAGCTCAGAGGGAGGTCAAAGAGGAGAGAGTCGGCCTGCTCGTCCAAAAGGATCAGGTCGCAGTCCACGTAGATGAAGCGCTCATAGCCGTGCTCCGTCATGTCCCAGTAATGAAGCCGGGTGTGGCTGCCTTTGATGGCTTTCAAGCGGCTGTCTCCCGTGTTTTGCCCTTCATGCAGGCAGTCGATGGGAGGCTTTTCGATCAACCGGAAGCCAACCTTGGAGAGCACCTCTCGAGAGGAGGGCGAGACGTCCGGGCCAACGATGGCCAACATGTCCTTGTTGGGGTGAAGGCAGGAGAACTTGTGAATGGAATGCGCCAGAGCGACGGCAGGAACGACATAGTCGTCGTTGATAGTTGCCGTGACCCATGCCACTCTCACTTGTGAAGAAGAAGAAGCGGAAGAAGAACAGAGGTAAGAGGAATTGTTTTGGTTCCAGAGGTATTGGCGGCGAGTGAACGCAGCAGAGGCTTTGTCGTGGTTGTTGGTTGGAAGTAGCGTTGGAGGTCTTGGACGAGGAGAAGAAGGAGGAAAAGAAAGACCGGAAGGAGAAAATGAAGGTGTTTGAGGAGGAGGAGGAGAAGAGGAAGATGTAGGAGGAAGAGGAAAAGATGAAGGTGCTTGAGGAGGAATAGGAGGAGAAGATGAAGCAGCAATAGGGAGAGAAGAAGGGGCGGACAAGAGACTGTAGCGAGCTGGGAGAGTCGGAAAGTATGCAGTGGCAGGCTCTCGAAATTGGAAGAGGAAGAGCCCCGCAGTGAGGAGGGCCAAAGCCCCCAGCAGAGAGGACCTCCGCCACGAACCAACCATTTGTTTTTTGCTGTTGTTTTCTGTTGCTGACGTTCCCTGACCCGATGTGTTCCTTTCCGCAGCGGTGCGTTACCTGGTAAAACTCTTTAGACAGAAACAGACCAGGAAGGGCTGATTTCATCTAACTTCACCTATAAAAGAGCACAAGATAAAATTTGGATGAATTCATTAGAGAACAACCAATGGGAGCAACGATACACGTCATCGTATATTATATTAGGGAAATAACACGTCACCAAAATTACTAAATAAGGTATAATTTGAAAAAAGAAAATTCATTATTAATAAATAATTGATTTGCTAAGATAAAAAGCAAAGCAAGCGAATAGCAACGACAGCAAAAGCAGAGAGAGGAAACTTGGTGAGGATGGGGGAGAGCGCTGAGTTGCTCGTACCAAAGACTGTTCTTCCGTAAGACGATCGAGTTTAGAAGAAGGAGAAGGAGAAGGAGACGATTGTGGATGTTTATGGTGAGGCTCTCGTTTTTGAGGTTCGCCGTCTTGGAGCAAATTGGCCAATTCCTGTTGTTCAGCGTAAGAAAAGCCGATGGAGTCGAGGTACGCATTGATGGAGCCCCATTTGGACACGATGAACGCATACGTCTCTTGCATTACACTTTTCGGTGTTCCTGTTTTTTTTTTTTAAAAAGGAAAGAACATTTTAGCCAACCGCGAAAGAAGAAGAAGATAAAAGAATTATACCATCAAAAGTGTTATCGAGCCCGTTTTGTCGATTTTCTTCAACGATGGCCTCAAAGACGTTACGAAGAAAACGTTCCGATTGGGCGTAGTTGTGGAAAACTGCTTCCTCTGCAACTCCACAACAACCTAATACCAGCGCACACACTAAACCTGTTCTGTCTTTTCCTGCAAACAGCAAAGAAAAATGGAAAAGAAGAAAGGTTAGCATTACAAAGCAATGAACGAGGAGTATAGAAGCGATGAAGAAGACGGGGAGGAGAACAGAGGGAAAGAGAGATAGAAAATAGTATCTACCAGAGGCACAATGGACCAAAATGGGATGATTGCGTTCATCTTTGATGATGCGCATTATCTTCAGAAATTCAGGGCCGGCGTGCTCCAGCATCAACTTGTTCAACCCAGCCAGTCCCATTGGATTCACCACTTCTCTGTTTTTGGTTTTAAATGTTAGATACAACATAAAACGAAACGGAATAACGGAGCACAGAACAAAACAAAAACAAGAAAGCAATCACAGGAAAAAAAACTCACCGAGAAAACGTTTTAACAAGGTTCTGCCGTCCAAATAACGCCGAAAAAATAAGACGAAGCTTCGTTGTGGTAGGGCATGGCCACCACATTCCATTCAGCTGCAAGCTCTTATTCACAGGAGAAAGATTATACCGTTTTCGTTCCAACGTTTCCGTTGCTGCGTTTAGCAGCTTCGTATCATCGTTTTCGTTATCGTTAGTGTCGTTGTGGAGATTTTTGGCGGTTGGGTAGAATTGTTCGACGATGTGGTCATATTTGTCTTTAGCCTTTTCCGCAGTTGTTCGAAGGTCTATCAATGTTCGCACGCCCACCACGTTGCGTAGGAAGCCCAATGCTCTGTGCACGTCTGCTTTGGAAATGTCTGAGCGACGGGACACACATGCGCTTCTGTTCATTCAGTTATTTGTGAGTTGATTCAGTGAGAAAGAAGAAAAGAAAGGCAATGAAAGCAAATGAACAACGAGAAAGAAAGTACCTATATAACACACCAGATTTCAATCGCCGATGGTCACCATTGGCTGCATAAGCCAAGTCCCTAAAGTTAAATAGTATCCCTCGTTCCTCCTCTCCTTCCGCTTCCGCTTCCTGTTCTTCTATTTCCTCCTCGGCTGTCTCGCGCTCACCGTCTTTTTTCATCTTTCTCCATCTATTCATGACGTTCTGTCGGTGCATCTCTTCCTCTTCTTCCTCCTCTCCTATCCAACCCTTCTCCAAACTTTCCATCAGTGGTTGCATATCATCACCATCCTCTACTTTATCTTCTTCATCCTCTTTACCTTCTTCTTCTTCTTTTTCTTCTTGTTGCGGTTGTTCCATTCCCTCCTTCTTCCTCGTCTTCTGCTTCTTACTCTTTGCTTCTCTTCGGGTGGGTCCACCAACGTAAACCTCTCCATCCACCTCCTCTTCATGAAAACCAACCATAAAGCATACTTCATTCTTCTGCTTCTGCTCTTCCTTCTGCTTCTGCTCTTCTGCTTCTTCTTTCTGTATCTCTTTTATCCTTTCCTTGTCATCGAGGAGAAAAGAGAGACGGCGATGACGAGGCGGACTGAACCATCGACTGCACCTTTCATCCTCCTCCGAAGAAGCAGCAACCGAAGAAGAAGCAGAGGAAGAAGGAGCAGAAGAAGTACTCTGTCGTTCGATCCATCGAATTTTTCCGCCACGAAGCTCCGCAAAGCTGTCTTTGGTGCGATAGATCAACGCTCTCGTTTCGTGACAAGCCGCATCCACAGTGATCCACGGTCTCAACGGCAGCAGCACCTTTTTTTGTTCCTTCTCGACCGCCTCCGCTTCATCTTCTTCTTTGCTCGTTGGTTCGGCGCCGCCCACAGAGGTTTGCTGTTGTTGCTTACGTTTGCGCAGCCGGTCGTACCGCCGTCGCCGGAGGAGCCTTTCGGCAGGGTCCTTGGGGCTGCGAAAGACGACCATGGCCTCCTCCTTGCGCAGGTCGACGCCGCGGCTCCATTCCTCTTGAAAGCCGCGCCCCCGTCCTCTCCTCCTTGCTCTCGCGTCCGCTCCGCCTTCGTCTCGGAGCTCCACCACCATCCTCGTGCTGTCGATCTTGTTCGTCATGAGATCGACACCGACAAAGAGCGTCCCTCTCCGCTACACCTTTTTGTTTGTTTGCTTGACGCGTTGTGTGTGTTGCTTGGCTCGAGCCTCTCGCTCTCCACGTGTTGGTGTTCTTCTCTCTCTCTCTCTCTCTCTCTCTCTCTCTCTCTCTCCTCTTCCTTTCACTTTCTTTTCCGTTTGGAGCTCTCGAAATTTCGAGACAAGAGAAGGGGAGGCGTTGCCCTCCTCCAAGTCGCAGTCATTGCTTTTACATGGGGCAAAAAAATACAGCGCAATAACAATACGGTGATACTTGGATGAGGGCAAAAACGTGTGTTAACAGCGCTTTTTTTTTAACCTCCTCACCCATCCTGCGGTGAGTGCTGCCGTCGCTCCATTTCTTCCAAGCTGCGCCGAATGGCTTCCTCCTCCTCCAGCCGTGTCAGCACCACCTGCCTGGCTTCCTCCTCCGTCTTTGCACCCACGGGGACCGGCCGACTCATCTTTCTCTTCAGCACCACTTCCTTGGCATCTTTCTGCTCTTCTGCTTCTTCTGCTTCCTCCGCCTCTTCCTTTTGTTCTTGTTCTCTGTCGCTTTCTGTTTCCTCGTACCCGTCCTGCATTTGTTCCGGAGGCAAAGGTGGAACTTGCACCACCGCCAAGCTCAGCTCCATGATCCTCTCCAAAGCTTCTATGGCCGTCGGCCTCTCGGCCGGATTCATCCGCCAACAATCCCTTATCAAGCTCTTCAGCTCCGCTGGGCAGTACTTGGAGAACGGGGGGTTCATTCCTTGCAGCGTTTGCTCCATGATTCTGTAGGCGTGATAGACGTCGAAGCGCGTTTTGCCGTGAAAGGCCTCCCACAGGACGACACCAAAGGCGAACATGTCGGAGGCGGGCGTATGGCGGCAGGTCTCAATGGTCTCTGGAGCTAAGTACATGGCGGTACCGAAGAGGCCGTCCGCTGCACTGCCAGTTAGTTCCGTTTGCTTGCCTTTGCGAGCGATGCCCAAGTCTGCTATCTATTGAGAAGAAATCAGAAAGTAAGCAGACAGAGAAGGGAGAGAAGCAAATAAGGAGTAACGTGCCTTGAAACACCAATCTTCTGAAACGAGAACGTTTCGTGGGTTGATGTCGCAGTGAATGACATTCTGGGTGTGAATGAATTGAATGGCTTCTGCCACTTGTCTCGCCATTTTCAAGAACTTCTCCCACCAAGCACGATCTCCTTTTCGGTTGTGGATGTAGTCATGGAGACTACCCCTTGTCATCAGCTCCATCACCAGAGCTCCGGCCAAGTCATCCGTTGGATCTTGCCAATAGCCAAAACAGCGAACGATGTGTGCATGTTGCAACATGCTGCATTTTCGAAAAGAAAGTCATGTGATATGAGTGAAAAGAGAAAAAGCGAAGAGACAAAAGAGCACAAAGAGGAAGAAAAAGCGAACAAAGATATAGTGTTGTGAACTTACGTGAGAATAGAGCCTTCTTTGAGCCACTGTTTCCTGGTAGTAGTATCGTAGATCTTGAACTTCTTAACAGCAACGGCCTTCTTCTGCCATTCACCCACAAACACATCAGCGAAAGCACCGCTGCCTATTGGGTTACGGCCTATCTTCAGATCACCTGCACCAATCTCCAACTTTACAAATGTGTTAGCAAAAACAAGAGAAAGTCGGGAGAACTAGCAAGAAGAATAAACAAGACAGAGGGGAAGCAAAGAACAAGAACCATCGGGAAAATTTCTGTCTGTGAGCCGCTGCAAGGAGTTTTACAAACGGGACACAAGAGCAAATCAACCATCCTTCCGGTGAATGGACAAGCCACCGAGTCTTTCTTGGCTTGCAGAGCTTTTGTAAAGTTATGGCACATGTTACAGAAATATGTACAACCGCTACCAAGCAAAAGATGTGAGACTGAGAAAAGGGGTGAGGATAATAAAAGAGGATGATGAGCAAACCATGGAGAGAAAGTGACGCTTCTACGACGCTCCAAACAGAGAAGACAGTCACGAAAGTTTGTGCCATCCCAAGTGCCCACCAATTCAGATCGTTTGAACTGCTCTGCGCAATGTTGGAATATCCCTAACCGTAAAATATGGATTTGTTCTGGTGTAAACTATGATATTATACATACATGAGAGAAAAGTTTAGTTACACACAGTAGATAAAACAGGAAGAGAGAGAGAGAGAAAGAGAGAGAGAGAGAGAGAGAGAGAGAGTTGAAGCATTTACGTATTTCATTTTCTTGAAAGTGGACCGAAGGAGATCTTTGGAATGCAAGGCATCCGCAGACCATCCTTTGCCTTTCCAAGTAACAGCCATTGGTATTCGGAAGAACTTGACCAAACGCAGGTACCAGCTGTCTTCGTTTCCTATTTCTGCCTTCAGCCTTTTGCTTTTGTGAAAGTGACCGTCTTGTGTGCCGTGCAGTCCATATGGGATGTTGCAGTGAATGGATATTCCATTCAAAGATTTCATGTGTGGATGAACAGCTTCACACGGTCGATGCCACTTATAACGAGGCAAAAAGCGTAAGACGAGATAGGCAGGAAAAAAAAAAAACGAAAACACAAAACACAAAGAAGGTAAGGTACAAGTAAAGTTCGATCTAATTCTGCTAACGCTTCCTCAGCAAAGGCGAGAGCTTCCCTTATCTGATATTTAACTTGAGAAAAGATTTCGCGATCATACGCCGCTATTTGAGGGGGTGACTGTGAACGTGGAGTTCCTCTTGGCGAGTTTAATCGCTTATGTATTAACTGAAGGAAACAATTACAGATTCTTAATACCAATAACAACAATGAAGAATGAAGAGTGGGAATGTTACCAAGAATTGAGAAAGAGGCCCGATGTCATGCTTCTTTTGAATGGAGTAACGCAAGTCGCTGAGAGCAACTGTTGCTAACACGAAGATACTGTTCTCATGCAAGAGTCGGAACAACTGTGCGTTGTTATCTTGATTTAACAAGAGCTTGTAAAAGATTTTGAAGTATCCCCATCTTTTTTTTTTGTAATTAAAGAATGTTTGTAAGCGAATAAATAACGCAATAACACGTAAAACGGAAACAAGGTGAAGGTAAAATAGTGAATAAAGAAAGCATACACTCGTCCAGCATTAGCGTTAAGTCGAGTCATTTCAACATGGAACGCAGCAAGGTTGAGCTGATTGCCAATAAACGTTACAGATTTGCCAAAGAACAAACACCACTGATGCTCATTCAGCAACATATTGTTTTGTCTCGCCAATCTTTTATATTTGGTTAGTATACTAAAACAAACGACAAAGAAAACAGGTAAAAATACCTAATGTTGGCGTTAAGCATGATGTTAACTTGGTCTCGCAAAATTTGGATCTGTCGTTGATAAGCCTCTTCAAAGTCATTCAGAGGCACAGAAACGCATCTCACGTCGCCATAAATCTCCAATAAGCTCTTATCTGGGTCGTGTTGATCGAAAAATTGTTTTGTACATTCTTCGCAGTTTGAATAGATCTCTCTTAACGAGCATTTATTATGTACCTGAACAAAATAAAAGTTGATGAGAAATATATAAATAAGAATAAGGATAGCAAAAAGAGAAGCAAAAAAAAAAAGAAAATAAAATAAAATAAAAAGAACAGAAACAAGGAAAAAGGAAAAGGAAGAAAGTACAAGAATGAGAGAAGGTTTCAGCCCGCCAACTTCAACATCAGAACTGGCTAACGAAGCAAATTGTTTGACTTTCTTGATGTAGTCAGAGTCCGCAAAAGAGTCATTCGAGATATGAACGATAAGATTTCCGGTAAAGTAGGCGAGGCGAGGAAGGTTGTGCTTCACGACTCTTCTTCTTCCTTTGGAAAATTGTCGGCGTTCTTCTTCAGACCAACTTGGTTTGTACCCTCTTCCCGCTTTCAGGTCCTTTTGTTTTGCATTTCGGTAAGTGAGTAAACAATAAAAATAGAAAAGAATAACTTGAAAACAAACAAAAATGAAAACATTCAAAAAGAAAGTTATAAAACAACCTTTGGCAAAGTTTTTGGACCAGAGTCGCCTTCCATGTCGATAAGACGTAGACAACCAACTCCTGTCCAAGGGTTGACTATCTGGTAAAAGTTAATGCCGGCTGTAGTTGCTCTGAAATCTTTTGCAGCGGCCACTCGGGCGTAGCTCATGTCATAGCTATTCCTATTGCTGGATGAGGGAGATGATGATGCTGCACTGGTTGCGGTTCTTTGCAGTAATGGTGAGGAACATATTGAAGAATGAAGAAAGATAAGGAAAGGAGGACAAAGAAGAGCAACAAGAACAAGAAGAAGAAGAAAGAAAACAAAGAAATAAGGTACTGCAATGGTTTCGTGCGAAGAAGCTCATTGAGTAAGGTGCTCTTCCCGGCATGAGTACTGCCCGTAAAGTAAACCACAGGAGAGTTCACAGTGTGCGTCGAGTGGTCCAACAGTCGTCGAAAGTTTTTGCGGTTGATGTGTATCTTTAGGTCTTTGGAAATATAAGCCAATTCGGTGATGTCGTCTTCCTCCTCTTCTGTCTTATTCTTGGAAAGCTTTTGTTGCAACTCGTCCTGTTCATCTACCGCTTCTCCTCCCTCTTCCCTTTTTGATGATTGCTGTTGCGGTTGTTGCTCTTCCAAACATACTTTTCGGTGGTTTGCCTTTTTGCCGCGTTGATGGAAGGCATGAAAGCATCCCTGACATATGAACTCTTCACAGTCTTGGCAGTGCCACTTTTGTATAGTTGTGTGGTGTAAGCACGATAGGAGGAAGCAGGATTGACGAAGAAGAAAAGAGAGAAGAAAGAAGGAAGAAAGAAGAAAGAAGAAAGAAGAAAGAAGAAAGAAGAAAGAAGAAAGAAGCAAGAAGCAAGAAGCAAGAAGCAAGACAGAAGATAGAAGCAAGGAGAAAGAAGAATGCAGAAAGAGAGAGACCAAAAGAGAGGCAGAGAGGCAGAGAGAGAACGCACATAGGCTTGAAGGGAATGGCATATTTGGCACATCATGGCTTGCATTCTTTTGGGGGAGTAGCAAAGCAGGTCCTCGCTGGGCAGCTCCAAGTCACTCGACAGCCTGTCCTCCGCCAGCGTGGTCGACTCGCTTCTCCTTCTCCTGTGCTGCTGCTGTTGCTGCTGCTTCTTCTTCTGCTTTCCCTCGTCGTTGTCGTTGTGCTCCTCTGTGGGTTGTTTCGGTGAGGAGGGAGAGGCCTCCTGTTGCATCGGTTGATGAGAGGAGGCCTCCTCTTCGGCCTCCCCTTTGGCGCCTGCGTTCTCCGCTCCAACCGTCGTGGCGGCCTCGTGGTGGCCGCTGCGAGTATTTCTGGCCGAGTCTTCGCTCAGCGTAAAAGTGGGGTGAGAACGACGTTGCAGAGGCTTACGTTCCTGCTGTCTTGCGGATGATGGAGAAGATGAAGAAGCAGAAGAAGCGGAGGAAGAAAGAAGAGGTGCATCATTGTTGGCGTCGTTGCCTCTCCGTGATTCCGTTGTTGGTCTTCTTCCTTCTCCAAAGCCTCCTGCTGCTGCTGGCACTCTGTTTCCCATCGAAGGAGGGTTCTTTCTCTCTTGTTTGATTTTTTTTTAAAAAAAAAGCAACAGAAGAACAAGAAAGAAGAAGAACAAGAAGAGGAGCAGAAGCAATCAGCAAACAAGATCAAATCGAAAGCGTGAAGGCCTGTTTTTTTCTTTCTTTTTCAATATATATTTTTGTTAACGATTATTTTTGGGGATAATTATTTCCCTAATGACCTTTTGTGCAGAAACGTTGCTGCCTTCAAGCACAACCCCTCCCACATTCCTCGCATAACGATCGTGCGCTGGCATTCTTTATGCAAGGAAAGAGCCACGTCAAGTTCGGAAAATAGCGGGTCCACGTCAGCTCGTTAACAGAAAATCGAAAATGTCGACAATTTTTTTTTTCTTTTGGCTACGAGAAAGAACAGAGAGAGATCCCTGAGGACAACGAGTGAGTGCCACCACATGTATCCCTATCATCAACAGCAAGGCGGAGGAGGAGGTTACGGAGGTGGCCAACAACAACAACCTTATTCTTCGCAACAACAACATGGAGGAGGAGGTTACGGAGGAGGAGGCGCGCCACCACCACAACAGCAAGGGATGTGGGGTGGTGGAGGCTACCCTCCTCCCTCTTCGCAGTATGGTGGAGGGGGGTACCCTCCTCCTACTGCTACCTCGGGCTATCCTCCTGCTACTACGCAACAAGGAGGCTGGGGAGGAACGCACCAGCAACAGACTTGGGGTGGAGCTTCTGGTGGCCAACAACCGCAGCCACCGGCTTCCGTTGGACCTCCTCCTACGTACTGCCTGTTGTTATTGTTGTCGTTGTGATGTTGAAACCTTTTGATTGATTTTTTTTTTTTGTTAAATATCAAAAAGGGCCTTTCAGAAGGGTTGGTACGCCAAGTACTACTCTCAAAACTCGCCACAGGAATTACACGAGGTAGTATCGTTACACTTTTCGTTCGTTTCTCCTCTCTCTCTCTCTCTCTCTCTCTCTCTCGCTCTTTCTCTCTCTCTCTCTGTTTTTGCTGTTTGTGTTTCTCTTCTCTCTCTCTCTCTCTCTCTCTCTCTCTCTCTCGCTTTGTCTCTTGTCTCGAATGTTCTCTCTGGGGCTCTTTGCTCTCTGTGCTCTTCTCGCTTTCATTCTTACTGCCATCACTTTGTTTTGCTGTTTGTCTCCTCGTTGTGTGAGTTTGTTGACGTTTTGTTCTGCAGATGCATAGATGGTTCAAAACAATGGACAGAGATGGTAGTGGCAGTATAAGTAAGTAGTCTCCTACTACTCTGGCGTTCTTGTTCTTGTTCTTGTTCTTGTTCTTGTTCTTGTTCTTGTTCTTGTTCTTGTTCTTGTTCTTGTTCTTGTTCTTGTTCTTGTTCTTGTTCTTGTTCTTGTTCTTGTTCTTCTTCTTGTTCTTGTTCTTGTTCTTCTTTTCGTTCTTCGTGCTTCTTCCTCTTCTTCTTGTCTGATGCTGTAAGGCGCTCTAATCTGAACTGCTTTTTCTTGCCTAACTATTCCTTTATAAAACTCAAGCGGGCAACGAGTTAGCAAACGTTGCTGTAGGAGGCACTGTCCTTGGTATGAATCATTTCTCATCTTTCTGCCTGTTTTTCCGAATGTTAACGGATCTTTTTCTCCGTAACAGGAATGGACATTGCATTGAAACTCATTCGCATATTCGATGCTGACAAGAACGGTACAATCGACTTTTGGGAGTACGCCTCCTTGCACAAGTTTTTGCTCCACATGCAGTCTCTCTTTTCCCAAAACGACCGCAATCGCAGCGGCAGATTAGGTGCCCAAGAAGCTCATGCCGCTCTCTCTGCAGGTACTGTCTCTCTGTCTCTGGCTCTCTATCTCTCTGTCTCTCTCCCTCTCTCTCTCTCGCTGTCTTGTGTTTACTGATTGTTTGTTTTGAATACTTCATAGCCGGTTTCCAGTACGTTGCTTTGAAAATAGAGAGAACGAGAGAAAAGGAAGTGGGAGAAGAACCGACAAAAGGAGAAGAACTAGATATATAGAGAGGAGAGAGGAGAGAGCAGAGAGAGACAGAGCGAAAATGAGCAAACAGAGATGAAACTAAACTGACTCATCTCAACATAAACAGACTAAGTGCAGAGGCGATACGTTCTCTCCATCTCAAATACAACAAGACGGGGTATGGAGTTAACATGGTGGAGTTCCTGGCGTTGGTCGCTCACGTTGCACAAGCAAAGAGTCTATTCGAATGGCGGGATCCCAGAAACACTGGTTACATCCAACTCAACATGGATGACCTTCTCGATGTTACTGCTTCTTTTTAACCTAATCACAAAAAGATAAAAGAAAAAGAACGCCAAAAGCGAGAGAGAGAGAGAGAGAGAGAGAGAAAGATGAGTGCAACGAAAGAAACTTGTTCTAGTCAGTATGTACAACAAAGCTCCTTCTCGTTTGATCCTGTCTTGGAAAAGTTTTAGAACCTGTTTACAACAGAATAAGAAGTACGAGAGTTCCGTCGCCACTCTCGCCAAACGTAAAAAGCGACAAGAACGGAGAGAGCGACGATGCCAAGACTGAAAACGGCCCACATGGCAGGAGAGGGACCCGTTCTCCATATTTTCGGTCCTGTCATTCCTTCTCCATCTTCTGATTTGCTGCTGCTATCTTTTGCTTCGGAGCTGGAAGCATTTGAAGAAGCAGAAGAGGAGGAGGAGGATTCGCCACTCTTATCAGAAGAAGGAGAGGAGCCGCCATTCTTACCAGAAGAAGACGAGGCAGTGGAAGAAGAATAGGAGGTAGAAGAAGAAGAAGAAGCTGAAGAGCTGGCGGTGTTACTAGAAGCGGAAGAAGCGGAAGAAAAAGAAGAAGAATCGGAGGTAGAAGAAGAATCGGAGGCAGAAGAAGAAGACGGTGAAGAAGAAGAAGAAGTAGAAGAAGAAGAAGAAGAATCGGAGGCAAAAGAAGAATCAGCAGAAGGTTCGCAAACTGGTGTGTCCTCCTGTATAAATCGAGAAACCAAAGCGCAAGAGAAGAGGAGAGAAGAACCAAAGTCAAAAAACACCAAAGGAAATGAAAGCTGACCCCAAAAAAAAAAAAACAATACACACCAAAATGACCTCCCAGCCCTTGGTTTTGTTGTTCAGCCGGAATTTCCAATACCCATTGAAGGTGCAGGTATCGTTGCGTCCTCCTTGCATCACCAAGTAAACACCGGAAACCGACAGGTTAGGATTGTACCTGGGTTCTGGGCTTTTTTCGTTCGGTTTTGAAGTCCAAACTTCTTCAGGGGCTCCGCTTGCGCTTGTCAGGTCTTTTGTGTTTTTTGTATTTTGGAGTGTAAAATCGATCAGAGGAAAAAAAAATATAAGACTCCCTAAAACCAAAAAAAAAAAAACCAACTTATAGAAATGAGTTTGTTGTAAAGTTCGCCTGTGGATATTCTCTTCCCTCCGTAGATGTAGAGCATGCCCTCAGGGGAAATGGCTGTAGCTTCGAGCTCCACATCTGCCAGCTCCTCCTTCAGCGCATCCTCACCTTGGCCTTGGGTGTGTGCGAGCTCAATGAAAAAAAAAATAATCAAAAAATAAAACTTTTTTTAAAAAGACAACATACCTCCAGCGTGACAAAGGCCCACCAACAAACCAAACAAGAACAGGACAAGAGAGACGCTACGAGTGTTGAGTCTTTGCATGGGTAGGGCAGGGTTACGCGGTGTGTGTGCTGCGATTTGTTTTCTTTCTTTTTTTTTCAGCGGACAAAACTCACATGTCGACAAATATACGGAATTTCGTGATTGTCGACAAATTATGCACCTGCTGGCTTTGAGGTTCGAACCGAGCACCTCGTATCACCTTAATATATTTAAGGTAGCGATGACCAAAAGAAAGATTTGGGTGGAACCACCGCAGCATTACTTCCGCTGCTGGACAAAAAATGCGCGCCCCTGCCGCCACCGCTGTGCCTCTTCTCTCAGGCAGCGCCCCTGCCGCCGACGTTCGCCAGGTCGATGCTGCGCCTTCTGCCAGTGACACCAATGTCCATGATGAACGCGCAGCAGCGTCGTGGGTCCCGATGGAGACCTGGTTGTTGAGCCTGCGCAAGAAGTATCGAGCGGGCCTCACCCCCGTGGCCACCGCCGTCTTCGCTCCGTTTGCTGGCAAGCAGCTGCGTCTCTCCCTTGTTGCTGAGAAGCAAGACAGCGATGAGCTCGCGGCTGTTCGTGAAATGGTGATGGAACACAAAAGACGACGAGAGGAGGCAGCGAAGGAGGAGGGAAACGAAAAGGAAGAACGAGCAAAAGTAACAGGAGGCAGCTGTGAAGATAGAGAGGAACTTACGTTTGCTCCGACCGAAGTGGAAATGCAGCTGGCGCTACTCCAATTTGTACGTTTTCTTGGTGCTTGTTTTGGTTTTCTTTCGTCTTCTTTTTCTTCTTGTTCTTGTTCTTCTTGTTCTTCTTCTTCTTCTTCTTATTCTTATTCTTCTGCTTATTCTTCTTGTTCTTGTTCTTCTTCTTTTCTTCTTCTTGTTCTTCTTCTTGTTCTTCTTCTTCTTCTTCTTCCTTCTTCTTCTTCTTGTTCTTCTTCTTCTTCTTCTTCTTGTTCTTCTTCTTCTTCTTCTTCTTCTTCTTCTTCTTCTTCTTCTTCTTCTTGTTCTTCTTGTTCTTCTTGTTCCTCTGCTTCTTCTTGGTGTTGTTCGTGTTCGTCTCCTCCTCTTTCTAGCTTTGTGATCTTCATGTTTTTTAAAGCTCGCAAACAAAACAGGTCATACAAGACCAAGTCTGTCAACGTTTTCCACTATCCATTGACTACAGCAAACGCTTTCTAAAGCACTACATAGCAGCGGTGGAGGCTGATCCCCAAAACGAACTCTGTGAAGAACTATTAGAGCATTATCTCAGCCTAATGCAACTTCCTCCATCTTCTTGTGATGCTTCTTCGGAGCAGCCACTCAGCTACAAAACATACGAAATGGTATGCAACCATACCACAACAAATGATGAGCGGCGGCAGCAGCAACAGCGCGAAACGATAAGTTTTGGAGTATCACAGCAGTTCAACTTACTTGGAATGGTTACTTGGGATGCTGGATTTTTCTTGGCTGAGTACATCCTGGCTAATACTGGTTGCTTGTCGTTTCTTGCATCCTTGCCTACCGTCGCTGCTTTTCTGTCTTGCTTTGCGTTTGTTCTCTTTCTTGGGATTGTTTCTCACCTTTTTATATTTTGTGCAACAGAACAGTTTGCTGGTAAACGATGTTTGGAGTTGGGCGCAGGATTGGGCATTACTGGTATGGTTTTTTTTCCATCTCACTTTTTTTTTTTTTGAGAACATTTTACCGACGATACTTTAACACAAAAGGTGTTACGCTTTGTAAGACTGGAGCTCCAAAGCAAGTGGTGTTGACAGATTACACGGACGAAGTGATCAACAATCTCACTGCCAACGTTCGCAACAGTACTTTTTTCCGCTCCTCTCGTTTATTTCTCTTTGCCCCTATCTTTTCTCGTTGCTGTCTTTGTTGTTTTTTAAAAAATATTTATGGCGTGCAGATGGTATTCTAGTGACTCCATTTCGAGGTATGCCTCCATGTGATGACGAGAATGAGCAACACAAAGATGAAAAGGTAGGAGAGTGTGAGGTGAATGTGTTGGAACTGGATTGGTTTCGGGTGACAAAGGCTTCGCTGAGTTCTTTCTCACCTGATATCATTCTTGCCGCTGATGTGGTTAGTATTTTTTTTTCCTGTTTATCTGTAGCTTATTCTTTGCTTTCTCCTGCTTTTGCTTTTGCTTTTGCGTTCCTTCTTCATTTAATCTTCTTTTCTCTCCATGTTTTGTTGCCTTTCTTTGTTTCCTTTTGTCCTCCACTCCCTTCCCTTTCCACAGGTGTATGACTACGAATGCATAGATGGGTTAACGCGAGTGCTGTCGATGCTCTTAGCCCAAGCACCCTCCGCAACGGCCTACCTATGCAACTGCCTGCGCAACGAACGAACCTTTTCCTACTTCCTCAACGCCTTGGCCCAACACGGCATCTCCCTCCAGGACATCACCGCCGATGCCACCCTCCGCCCCACCTTCTGCTACGCCCCCCAAAACATTCGCCTTCTCCGGCTTTCGCTCTCTCGTCCTCACTCCTAAACATTTGTCGCTTCTCTTTTGCTCTGATTTTTCATTGGTGTGATTGAATCTGGCGAGCGATCTAGATTATTCGTGTCGTCATGATGTTTTGTCGACAGTTTATTGTCACAACGAGAGAAAAGAAAGACACCAACAAGAAACGTGTGTGTGCTTCATCGATCGCTGCCCCTGAGGGAGGAGGAACAAGTCATCTTTCGCTCCCTACAGTTTTTGTAAGAGCTTACGATGATATCATCGCTCGTTCCCTCTTTCTCCTTTGGCCACGCTCTCCCGCTATCCTCCCTTCTTCTCGTGTTTTTCCTGTTGTTGAGCAGCGCAGAGGATGCCTCTGCCGCGGAGCGCGTCTCCGCCTACGGCGAGGCCTTGGTGAACGTCACCAGCAGCAACTTTTATGACTACCACGCCACGCAGGACGTGGTGCTGCTCTTCTACGCCCCCTGGTGCATGTTCCAGATCCCCGACAGGCCGAAGAACAAGTGCATGCTGGCCATGGAGGTCCTCAACCACCTGGCCCAGACGCGCAGCTTCCAGGACGAGGCCGGCGGCCCTATCCTCCTAGGCAAGGTCAACGGCGACGAGAACCGGGAGCTCAAGAGGAAGTACAGGATCTCCACCTACCCGGAGATCTTTTACGTCACCCACTCCAGCCCCAGCTTGTACAGCAAGTTTTTACCGCCGCATGAGGAACACAAATTTGTGGAGTGGATCGAAGGTTCGGTTTGGTTTTGTGAATGTGACACATTGGGGTTTCCTTTTTTTTTTTTTTTTTTTTTTGGTGTCGTTCTCTTTGTACCTTTGTCATTTGTATGGGTCGTTCTTCGAAACCGGCTTCTTCATGTTCTGGTTCATGTTCATGTTCTTGTTCTTGTTCTGCTTCTTGCTCTTCTCCTTCTTCTCCTGCTTATTCTTCTTGTTCTTCTTCTTCTTCTTCTTCTTCTTCTGCTTCTTCTGCTTCTTCTGCTTCTTCCTCTTCTTCATCATCTCCTTCTTCTTCTTGTTCTTGTTCTTCTTCTTCTTCTTCTTGCTTGTTCTTCTTCTTCTTCTTCTTCTTCTTCTTCTTCTTCTTCTTCTTCTTCTTCTGCTTCTTCTGTTACTCCTCCCTTACTCCTTCATTATTTCTTCTTTCACTTCTAGTTTTGAACTTCCGTTACTTCTGTTAGTTTCTTGTTGTGGTGGTCTTCTATTCCCTCATTCTTTACTATTCGCCTCTATGGCTTTCCTACATTTCCATTGCTGTTTTTCTGAAGCCGGTTATTGTCTTTGACCGTACAACAGGGAAATGGAAACACTGGGCAGACAAAGAGGAGACAACCAGGGAATATTTGGCACGGATCTGGAACGACGCTTCGACTGCCTTTGAGACCAAGATTGGCGTCAACATATGGATTCCCATCACCATTGTCCTCGCCTTTGGCATCTCCTTCTACGGAGGTCTCATGTACCTTTTGTTTACTCTCACGGCACCAGACAAGGTTTCTGGCTTCTCCTCTCGCTTCTGTCGTTCTCTCTTCCCTCGATTCTTTTTTCTCATATGCCTTCCACACAAACATCAAAAGCCGCTCTCGACGTTTGAGTTCGAGGAAGCAGGCAAACGGACTCCTAAACAAGTACGACGGAAACTCGTAAAGGCCGTCAAAGAAGGTTCTTCGTCTTCTGAGCACGACTCATCCTCTGAAGAAGAAGGAGAGGCAGAAACAAAACAAGAGAGCAAGCAAGCTGCCAACCACAGTGCCGCAACGTCCGACACGGGCTTACGAAAGCGCGGCGGAGGTAAACAATAAAGCCAAAGGCAGGACAGCGAAACTTTTGCTTTTCGTTCGTGCCATGTTTCTTTTGTTTGTTTGACGAAAGGACACTATAAAATTCCCCGAACAACACCCCATTGGTCCGGAGAATAATCTATTTCCCCGATTTATCGACATGTATTGCGATATTTGATCAACGCGCAATGGTTTGGTTTTAGCGGTCGTCCTTGTCGACACCAATTTTCCCCGCCAGAGAAAGCAGCGAAACGCAGGGACTTTTTTGCTGCCCTTTTCTCCCTTGCCATTTCTTTTCAAACATTTACAATAATAAAAATGCAACGAGGAGTTTGACTTGGCCACCTTAGTTATTATTATAGCTCGTAATTTTGTATTTGTTTTTTTTTTTCTCTCTTTCTTTCTCTTTCCACCACAACGAACTCGACGACGAACTTTTTTTCAAAAAAAAGAAAAATGCAACGCTTGCTCTGCGGAGTCTTGTTCTTCTTGGCCCTCGGCTGTTTTGCCGCCGCTCACGACACCTACCCCGATTTTCACGGGGATGACTACCAGGGCATGGCCCGCGCCAACAAGGAGCTGGCCCTCTGGGACGCCGTCAACCAGGAGAGGCAGGAGAACGGCTGGTACGCCGCCTGGCAGCTGGTGGAGATGTTCGTGGAGTCCATGAACACCACCATGGACACCGTGGCCGACGACATGCCCAAGCAGTACCTCAGCTTGATCACCAGGAAGAAGCTCATCCACTCTGTCGGTAAAGTTTTTTCTTCTTCTTCCTTCGCTTTTCTCTCTGTTGTTTATTTTATTTTTTTTTAAAAAAAACCAATTGACGTATGCTCATCTTTAAAAAAAAAAACAAAAGGTGTGGTGGCTCCTTTCGTGTGGAAGAGCACCGGAAACCACTCTTACACCGGCATCTTCCAAGGGGTTCGTTTTAACATTCGTCCTCGAATTTTTATTTTTGTGTTTTGTTACATACTGATTGTGTTTTTTCTCCCTCCGGTTGTGATGAATAATAACACAATCTAGGCCGATAAGTGCATGATCCGCCTTTCTCTTGCCAAGGAGGAGGACTTCTTCAGCGAGTTCCCCATGGCTCCTGGTAAATAACGTTTTTTGGCTCCCATGCTGTTCATTCATTATCTCCTGCTAAGCGTCCTTCAACCAAAAAGGTATGGCTATCAAGTGCTTGAGGGATGGCATCAAGAGCGCCAACGTCATGGCCATGTTCTCTCTGCTCGGCCAGAACAACACCAACTTCTTCTCCCACGACTTCACCAACCACGTGCCCTACCCCGCTGGCCCCAAGGTGCCCGCTGCCCTCCAAGCCTTGGCCAACGCCTTCGGCAAGGCCTCCCACTGGCCCACCATGTGTACGTGGCCCATTCTATGCCCTCCCTGCCTTCTCTCTTTTCTGCCAACAGCCGAGCTAACTCCTTGCGTAAAGTGGGTGTCTCTGACTTTGCCAAGTACGGCGCTGACGGCAAGACCGTGAAGAATCCTCGCTTCCCCTTCCGTTTGGTGTTCCACCCCACCAAGGCCGTCCACGAGATGTTCCCTAATGATCCCGAGCCCGAGGTCTCCTGGTTGGACCAACTCGAGAGCGTCCCTACTGGTTTGTCTTTTTTTTTTTCGTTTTGTGCTTTTCAACCTTCTTGCTCATCCTTTTTCCTTTGTTTGTTTCTTCTTCGTCCAAACAGGCAAGCTCTATGAGGTCTATGCCCAGAACTCTTCTCTCACCCACTACATGGACCTCGTCAAGATCGGCGAGCTCTGGCTGACCCAAACCCCCACCAGGTCCTACTTTGGTGATGCCAAGATGTTCTTTGCCCACCAGCGCCTTGAGGACGACGTCGCCTTCCACCCCGAGTGGATCCCTGGCGTGGAGGCCATCCTCAAGCAGCAGCAGAACACTGACAACTTTGTGTTCCCTGATCTCCCCTGGAAGAACTAAAACAAACCACTCTTATGTGTGTCTTTTAACTTGGGCTCCTACCAAGAAACCAAGGCTTGCCTTGCATTTCCCTACCCTTCATCTTTATAACCTGTTGCTCTCTCTCTCTCATCTCTCTCGCTGCAATACTCTTTAATCTTTTCCTTCTTCCTTGAGATGTGGTCGGCTAAGCTAAGCCCCTTGTTCGCGTCGTATTCCACGGTCGGTGAGGTGAACCCGAAGAGCAGAAGAGAAGGAGAAAGAGGGACAAGAAAAGAAGAAGAACAAGAAAGGGGTTGTTCTGTTTTTTTTTTGTGTTCGGCCATTGTTAAGGTGTGTCAGGTGTATGCTTTGCGTGTTTAGCGTTCCCTAGCGCGGGAACGCGTGCCTTTGCTCCTCCCGTTCTCATTGGTGAGTGACCAGCACATTGCACTTAAGCATTGATTCATTCATTTATCGGCGAGCATTATAATATACGTTATAGAGAACTCCACAAATTCTCTTTTTTCTGGTGAGTAAACAACGCACACAAGAGGACCTACTCCACAAAAACAAACGACAGAACGAAAGCCCATAGTCACTATGCAGTCCTCGAATCGTGGTGGTGATAGCGAAGGCGTGGAGCTGCAAGCTCCTTCCTCGTGCTTCTCGCCGTTGCCGCAGGGCATCGTCAACGAGAGCCAGCCCGTGACCGTCATACTGAAGGAGAAGATCTGGTCTCTTTCTGGAGACTCCTTCAAGATCCTTGACACCAACCAGCGCGAGGTGCTCCAGATCAAGGGCAAGGTGTTCTCCTTCCGCCAGCAAAAAGTCCTCTGCGACAGCAACGGCCACGAGCTTGGCTTGATCCTCAAGAAGTTGCTCACGTTCAAACCGCAGGAGGACATCTACACGCCCGATAGGAGCAAGAAGATAGCCTCCGTCTCTAGGAAAAGCCTCTTTCAGCTCAAGTCCAACGCAGTGGTGCAGGTCCTGACCACGGGCGAGCAGATCAACATCTCGGGTAGCTTCTTGGCACGAAACTTCACCTTCCAGCTTGGCGACCAGACCATCGCTCACGTACACCGCTCGCTGTTCAACTCGAGGAATCTGTTGGCCGGCAAGGACTCCTACTTGCTCACCGTTGCGCCCAACGTGGACCTGGCCTTCATGGTGCTCGTCACCGTTTGTCTGGATGAGATCTTTAATGACAAGAATGATTGAATGCCCATATGAGTCGTCGGTCTTTTCTCTTCTTCGCGTTGCTAATCCGTTCTGATCAGGTTTGTTTGTTGCGTGTTGGGTTTTCACATTAGCACTTGTTGTTTGAGCGTCTTGGGTGCTCCGTTTGCTGCTGGTAATGGACAAGTCGGACCGTCGTCGCGACGAGCGTTGAACTGTGTTTTTGTCGACGAGCACAAAAAATTTCAGGTGACGAGCGTTGAACTGTGTTTTTGTCGACATCCTAATTTTCGATAACAAAAAAACATATTTTCGGGCGATGAGCGTTGAACCGTGATTTTGTCGACAATATAAATCCATGCAACAAAACATATTTCGGGCGATGGGCTTTGATCTGTGTTTTTGTCGACAACCACCAGAAAACACGAAGAAAAACAGTTGCTGAAAACAGAAGACAAAACGAGTTTGGCTGGCAGAAGGGAAACAAAAAAAAAAATTGGCAATACTTATATCAAAGAGGTCAACCTCGCCGTGTAGGAGCACTTGACACTTGAGAAAAACAACAACAACAAACAAAAACAAAAAGGCTGGGCCGCTTTCAGCTCGCTCTCTCTCTCTCTCTTCGTAAGGCAAAAATAAAAAAAGACATGCTGAAGTCATGGTTTGGAGTGGGAACGCAAGGGCTCAGGTCTGATGCGCCCTCCAATGAAGAACAGGAACATCTGGACATGGCCTTGGCATTATCTCTATCCGCTGCCATCTCTGGTAACACATGCACACTCTTCTCTCTCACTTCTTCTTGAATGCTCATTCTCTTCTCTTGTCACCATCTTGTTCTTCCTCTTTTTCTTTTTCTTGTCCTTGTTCTTGTTCTTCTTCTTGCTCTTGTTCTTGTTCTTGTTCTTCTTCTTGTTCTTGTTCTTGTTCTTGTTCTTGTTCTTGTACTTGTTCTTGTTCTTCCTCCCCTCTCCTCCTCCTCCTCCTCCTCCTCCTCCTCCTCCTCCTCCTCCTCCTCCTCCCCTCCTCCTCCTCCTCCTCTTCTTCTTCTTCTTCTTTTTCTTTTTTTTTTCTTTTTCTTAGTGGTCCTCTTCTTATAAATTGTTGTTGTTTTGCTAACATGAACAACAAAGAACAAAAACGGCGCCATGAAAAACTGGAGGAAGAAGAAACTAAAGAAGCAGTGCAACGCAGCCTACTGTCTCAGCAGCAACAGCAACAACAACGGCTTGAAGCCTTTCTGAAACCTGAGATACCGAGTATTCAGATAGAAGAAGAGGACAAAGATAGGGAATGGGAGAAGGAGAAGGAAAAGGAGAAGGACAAAAACAACGAAAAAGAACAGCAACAACAACATTCGAATCATGACACGGAACACACCCAACAAAGCGCCGAGACAGAAGATTCTGTTTCGCATCGTCGACGTATGTTTGTTTCTCTCTTTCTTGTGTTCTCGTACTTCTTTTTCTTTTTCTTTTTTCCACCTTGTGATTTCGTTTGTTAAGGCTTAGACCGCTAACTCAACCAACAGGGCATTTGGTATCTTCGATGCCGAATACTATTCGCAAAAGCTTGGAAAGGCTGCAAGAAAGCGGGGACGATGACGCTGCCATTGCCCAAGTTTTGGCTCATGAGAACGCTCTTCTTGGACGTACGCTTGTTGCCTTGCCCTTCTATTCTTCTTCTCTTCTCAAGCTCGTTTGCTCGTTTCAATGTCTTTAACTGACTTTTCTTTTCCAAGCCGAGAACTTGTCCATGGGAGATTACTTTGACAGGAAGATACAAAACATAGTGTGTGCATTGGGTTTGAAGAAGAGCACGCTTGCCCCAAAAGTGAACGACGAGCAGAGTCTTCGACAGGTCCTGCAGGTGCAGAGAAGAGAAGAATTTCGAAAGGCCCGACAGCGATTGAAGAAACGATTGAAGCTTTATGGTCTTGCTGAGTATCCTGTTGCTGGTGACGGTTTGTATTTTTACTTTGTTTTTTTTTTTCGATAAAAAAAAGAAAAACGTGGAGAGAGAACCAGAGCAGAGAAGGGCAAAGAAACAACTGAGAGCAGGAATTGAACAAGAGAAAATATCCAAAAGAATTAACTTCATCCAAACAAATTCAACACAAAACAGGAAATTGTCAGTTTAGCAGTATCTCAGATCAACTCTACACAACACCAAAACTGAACAGTCTCGTTCGAAGTGTGGTTGTCAAACAACTAAGAGAAAACCCACAACATTACTCCCGGTTCGTTCCCGGTGACTACCATAAATACTGCGACAAAATGGCCAAGAAGGGAGAGTGGGGCGATCATCTTACTTTACAGGTTTGCCTTTTTTCTTGTTGTGCTTTTCGTTCTTGTCGTATTCTCTATATCTCATTGCTTTTTTCTTGTTGTTTTGTTCTTGTGTGTCATTCCTGTTTTCTCTCTCTCTTTCTCTCGCTCTCGCTCTCTCTTTCTCTCTGACTTCAACCAACAACAATACAAGGCGGCAGCAGATAAATTTGGAATACAAATCAACCTGATAACATCCTACAAAGATACTCCATGTTTTGAGATAGAACCAAGAGAGAAGCACAGTTCACGCATCCTGTGGCTGTCTTTCTTTGGGGAGCTGCATTACAATTCTCTCTATCGACAAGAAGGTTTCACGTTCTTTTTCTCACTCTTTTTATTTTCATTTTGATTTTGTAACTAACTAACTCCACATTTTTTCAACACAACAAAACAAAAACAAAACAAAACAAAAACAGATCTTGAATACAGAGAGAATATGGACAAGTTTTCAAAAGAAGATTGTGTTCTGTTCTAACGCTTGTTTTGTTTCTTTGTAAATACGGCTGTAATTTTTTTTCAAAAGTGTTAGATAACAATGGATAAGTTGTTTTTGTTCTCTTTGGTGCTTCTCACATCCTCATTCTGGCCTCTGCGTCTGCTCTTACCTCCCGTCTCCATTCTTCTCTTTATTTTCCATTATTTTTAAAAATAATGATTGAAGGGAAGCGGTCCGTTCATTGCTCTCCATGAAGAAAAAAAGGGTCAGCCTGCAAGAATAATTTGCATGTTATAATTTTCACATTAATTTCATAATTAAAAGGAAATTCTATGAATTATTTGAGGTACCTTAAAATTAAGGTGCATTACAGATTAAGGCGAATCTCACGGCCCCGCATTGGACGAAGCATACAAACTTTTTCGGCCATGCGTCAATTTTTTGAATTCTCCACTTTTCTTTCTTTCCTCGTTTCCTTCGTCACATTACGTTTCTTTCTTTCTTCCTTCCTTAAACCTTTTATTATCAAGCCACAACAACAACAACCCAGTTTTTGTTCGTTCTTTTCTGCTCAACGAAACACGACACAACACCGACACACACACACACACCAAGAAAGAGAATGCAGCACCAAGCAGCGCCGCTCACAAGGGAACAGGTGAAGCGCATTCAGCCTTCCCAAGTGCACGATGTCCTCCGCCGAAGGCTGCTCGTCGATGGCTTTGACATGGTTTCACTTCTTTTCCTTTCACTCATTCGTTGTTTTTTGTTCTTCTCTCTCTCTCGCTCTCTCTCTCTCTCTCTCTCTCTCTCTCTCTTCACTCTTGCCTTCTTTTTCTTTGCTCTCTCTCTCTCTCTCTCTCTCTCTCTCTCCATGCTTTTTCGCGGAGTTCATTTTTGCTAACGAAAACAAATAAACAACAAATAGGTGTACGACTTGGACAAGAGTCATGGAGTGTACCTGCATGACTCTCGCACCGGAAAGGAGTACTTGGACTTCTTCTCGTTCTTCGCCAGCTGGCCCATCTCTGTACGTGTTGTTGTTTTAAACTCTTTTTCCTTTCCTTTCATTCTACACTTTTTTGTTTTGTTTTTCTTTTCTTTCATTTTTCTTCTTTCTCTTTTCTTTCATTTTTCTTCTTTCTCTTCTCTGCACTCATCTTTCCTTTCATTCTTCCCCCTCTCATCTTCCCTTTCTCTAATCTTTTATCTTTAACAAAAAATAAAAACAGCACAACCACCCAAAGATGCAGGACCCCGAGTTCCTCAAACAGATCTCCAAAGTGGCCCTGCACAACCCCGCCAACTCGGACATCTACACCGTGGAGATGGCCCAATTTGTGGCCACCTTTGAGCGCGTGGCGATGCCTCCCCAGTTCAAGCACCTCTTCTTGGTGCAAGGAGGCACCTTGGCCGTGGAGAACGCCTTGAAGGCCGCCTTCGACTGGAAGGTCCGGCTCAACTTTGCCAAGGGCATCAAGGAGGAGAGAGGCAAGAGGGTCATCCACTTCAAGCAGGCCTTCCACGGCAGAGGAGGATACACCGTCTCGCTGACCAACACGAGCGACCCGAGGAAGTGGCTGTACTTCCCGAGGTTTGAGGACTGGCCGCGCGTGCATAATCCTAAGGCCATCTTCCCCTTGGAGGGAGAGAACCTGCGGAGAACCATTCAAGAGGAAGAGAAATCACTCTCTGTACGGTTCTCTTGCTTTTTGTTTATTTTTCTTTCTGAAAGTCAATGTTCTCCTCTTGTCCTTCTTGTCCTTCTTCCTGTTCTTCTTCTTGTCCTTGCTGTTCTTGTTCTTCTTCTTCTAACGGTCAGTAAAACAAATAACAGGAAATCAGAGACATTCTCGACAAACAAGGAGCGGACATTGCTTGCATCCTCCTCGAACCCATCCAAGGCGAGGGCGGTGACAACCACTTCCGCCCTGAGTACTGGCAGGCCCTCCGCCAGCTGGCCGACCAGTACGATGTCCTCCTCATCGCCGACGAGGTGCAGTGCGGCATGGGCCTGACCGGCAAGTTTTGGGCCTACCAACATTTGGGCGCCGTCCCCGACATCATCACTTTCGGCAAGAAGAGTCAAGTCTGCGGCATCATGACCACCGAGCGCATCGACCGAGTGCCCGACAACGTCTTCAAGGTCTCCTCCCGCATCAACTCCACCTGGGGCGGCAACCTGGTGGACATGGTGCGCTCGCGCCGTTTCCTGGAGATCATCGAGGAGGAGGACTTGGTTGGCAACTCGGCCAGAGTGGGTGCGCACTTGCTGCAAGGCCTGCTTGCCTTGCAGAAGCAGTTCCCTCAGCTGGTGAACAACACCCGAGGGAAAGGCTTGCTGTGCAGCTTCGACTTGGCCTCTCCGCAGGTCTGCTCGGAGGTCATTGGCTATGCCTACGAGAAGGGCATTCTGTTGATCTCTTGCGGCACCCAGACCATTCGCTTCCGACCCGTGCTGGACTCGAAGAAGGAGGACATCGACACCGCCCTTGCTGTGTTGAAGGAAGCCCTTTCCGCTCAAACCTCCAAAGCACAACGGGCGGCCTTGTAAAACGCCTGCTGTTGTTATTTTTTTTTTTTTGAAAGCATTCTAAAATCTTTTTAGTATTGCCACCCATCCCATCCTTTCTCTTCCCGCTTCTTGGTTTTGCAACGATGGAAGAAACGATGGAGCGAGGGGGTGCGCCTCTCCTCCTGGTCTTCTATGCGAAGCTAGCTTTGCTCAACACAGTTTGGCCGACTCACCCCGCATCCCTGCGACCTCTACCCCTGCAGTAATTTTTCGATGCGCGAGCCACCACTTCAGCAATCAGGCAAACAACTGCTTGGACTGCTGAAAAACAACAACAACAAGAGGTTGGGCTTTATTACTTAAAGGTTGAAACGGCCGCAAACAGAACATTCGATGCTTGAGAGTGGATTCTTGAAAGTACAGAACTGGCACGTCCACTGGCGCTCCATTTGAATGCTTTCGTACAGCATTTCTACCTCCTATTTGTAACTGTGTTAAAAGTAGAACAAGAAAAAGAAAGAAAAAAAAAGAAAACAAACCTCAGGGGCGAATGTTCTATTCTCGAACCAAACGTTCTTGACATTGGCTCCAAAGGTCTCCGCCGTGTTCTTGCTTCCAAACAAGCATATCTGCTCCTGCACGGCGTAAAACGGGCTATCGACATAGATCTCTTCTTCGGAGTGGGCCGTCGTCACCAACTTTCCGTCCAGGAAGACATCCACACGTTTCTTCTCCGGGGAACAGTCCACAGCGATGGACACGATATGCCACGCTCCGGTTCGCACATGATGTTCCTCCTGTTTGCCAAAGTTGTCACCAACCCCGACAAGGCCATCACTGCGAACGTAGACCATTGCTGCTGCTTCGTTGTGCACGGCGGTAGAGAAGAGGGCCAGTTTGGTTTGTGGTAACTCATCCAATTTGATCTCCATTGTAACACTTGAGTTTTGTTGCGAGAGCAAAGTGAGCAGAGCAGAAAGCAGAGTGCAGAGAAAGAGAGAGAGAGAGAGAGAGAGAGAGAGAGAGAGAGAGAGAGAGAGAGCTAAAGCACTTACGTATACTGATTAAGGCTCCTGCCGCCACCATTACCCTCATTGGCGAAGGGGATGGGAAGGAAGAGCATACCAAGGCGATACACTCTCAAGTACTTGCTCTGGAACTCCTCCTTGTAGGCGATGTCTCCTCTGCTGGTCATCCTCCTGGGTCGTTGTCCCGTCGTGAAGTCGTACTGTATGGAGCCAGGGCCAAGCAGCTTGGGGTTGGCTCCTCGCTGACGATCGATTTCCTCTTCCTCCTCGTCAATCTCTCGACGAATCTTCCGTTCGAACTCCTTCTCCTTCTCCGCTTCCTCCTCCTCGATGCGCTTCTCCTCCGCCATCTGCTGTCGCTTTAAGCGGAGCAGCTCTTCCTCTCCCTTTGGCTGAACCACCTCTTCATCATAAAGTCCGGTACCTGACTTTTGGCTTTCTTCCTGCGGCTCGTTCTCCTCTTCCAGCTCTTCAAATTTAGCGTCAGGGTCACGCACCATGTCTAAGAACTCGCGGTAGGAGATGTTGCCATCGCCGCTCTTGTCCGCCGTGCGGATAAAGTCCAGAATGTCCTCCGCAGCGAGATCGATGCCCAACCAGTCGAAGGCACCCCAAAGCTGTGCCGGTGTGATAATGCCCGTTCTGTTACGATCGAACAGGTGGAAGGCATCATAGAAGAGCATGCCTTTAGCTTTGATGGCCTGTCGGACACACACCGACTGTGCCCGTTGTTTGAGCGCGTGGAACTCATCAGGGAGAGCAAAGAGCTTGGCTACAGGCGTCTCCTCCCATTTGCGGTTCATGCGACGACGACAGCCGATCACTCGCTCGAAGAAGATCCTGCGCTCACGAGTGTTGCTCTCCTGCAACGCTCTCACCAGAACGTTCAGTTGCTCATCCCTATAGTACATGTCGCAATCAAGGAAGCGGAAGCTTTGATGCGCCACTTCAGATTGGTAGGGCTTGGCTGCTTCGAAGCCATGCGACACGTCCACGAGGGCGTTACCAGATGGAACGCAACGGAGGGCCATTGTGGCGTCCGCTCCATCGATGACATTCCTCTCAAGGCGGATGTGCATGATGCGGCGGATGGTTTCTGCCTCTGCCAGGGATAGTACCACGAAGAAGCGACCCTGCTGTTCCTCTCGGAATTTGCCGCTACAGAGGAAGGCTTTGATGGCTTCGTAGTCTAACGCTTCTCCTCCATCCTTAGTCTTGTTGTTCTTGCTAAACTCTTGAATGATGGTTTGTAGCTCTTCTTCGGTGGCTTTTACATCCATAGCTGAGCGAATAATCTGCCATAGCTCTTCTTTGCAGATGTCCCCGCTTTTATCCTGATCAAACAAATGATATGCCTTCTGCAACGCAGCTCCACGACTGGGTGAAAGCTCTGTCTGTTGCGATGTAGAAGCGGAAGAAGTAGAAGAAAGAGCAGCGGTAGAAGGAACCCATTCGAGTACCATACATACGTTCTTGATACGTCTCGCTCCCGACCAACGTTTGTCAAAGTAGTTGTTGGAAACGAGGAGGTAGTCGGGGAAGCTCAACGGCTGTCGCTTGTACAGATGAAACTCGTGGCAGGGATAAAATTGCTCCAAGTTGGAGGGCTGTTCTCTCAATGATATGAAGGGCCAAGGTGTGGGTGCCTCGTGGTCCCTGCTGTATGCCAAATCCACGTACTTCTCGATCTCGATCTCCTGCTCCTGTTCTTGCTCTTGCTGCTGTTCTCTCTCCTGTTCTTGTTCCTGTACCTTCTCGGCGTCGAAAAAGTGGCCAGAGCTGTCCAACAAGCGTCTGCGTCGGTGACGCAGCTTCTCTCTGCTGGACATGAGCTCTCTGACTTTGCCTTTGTCCTTGACGAGGTCCTCCTCTCGCTCCACCTCTTCTTCTTCCTGTCCTCTCCTGCTAGCCACAATGTTTCGCACTGTTTGAATGATGGCCCTCTCCTCTTCGGTGTAAATAAGTCCGCTGTTCTCTTCGATTCTTTTGTCGATGCGAGAGACGAAGGGGATCGGAACTGGCACGGAGGCTTCCACAGAGAAGTCAATCGGCTCGCGGAAGATCTGGAGGCATTTACGAAGGAAACTGTCTTCCAAGGGCTTATTTACGGAGAAGCTCTCTCTGCCGAGAAGAAGGTTCTTGAAGGAGTTCTTCTGCCATACGTTAGTGACGTTTTGGATGCAAAGCTGGTTAAATTGGATGCGCTCGGCCCTCATGCTGTTGATGACAAGCCATGCTGCCACGTCCAGAAGCACTTTCTTCACGCCCTCCGCTCCAGTGTCGGGCATACGGGCTTCAGCCAATTCTCGAGCCATCAAACGCTCTATCTCTGGAATGATGAATAGTTTTATGGTTTGCCCTTTGCCGATTCCTCTCATACGGAATGCGCCTTTTGTTAAAAAGCTGTCAGCTTTTCTTATACCTCAAGGAGAGAGAGACAGAGGAGAAAGAGAAAATAGAACGACAGTACAGACCTTGAGAATAATCACGGAAGGTCATGTCTTTGCCCAATGTCAGCACAGCACACGCACTAAGCATATGCTGGATGTCCATGCCGGTAGTGTGCACCTGATCGTAGAAGGCAAACCTTCGTTTCTTGCTGATACCGCACTGTGCCAGCTTCAACACTCTTCCAGTGGCTCTCACCAGAATCATCTTCCTGTCAAGCTCATCCAAGAAGACTACTCCTTCAAAGTCTTTCAATCCCCGAGACAAGAGGTAGGCTGCCACTTCGTAGTTACTCATTCCCGTGATCAACGCGCCCGTGTCGATGAGAGCGTGATAAGGCTGAGGCTCCGTGGTAGTAGCGATGCGATCCAAAAGGGAACGCACCGACCATCCTTCCTCAATAGTCTCGTAGGAGACAATCTTGGTGTCGGTAAGGTAGCTCATCATGAGACCATCAGAGCCTCGCTCATAGCCACATTTGCCCAACTCTATGGGCATCAAGTCGCTGGGCGTGCCGCTGAAGCCGATACGGCGGCCAAAGAGCATCTCGCCTCCCAAAGCCTGACCGCTGGCGCTCAGTTTGACCACCTGGTGGCGCATGTAGGCCGGGAAGATAAATTCGTTCAAGTACCAGTGGATAAGATCGGGCAGTTTGTAGAGCAGATTGAAGAGCTTCATCATTTGTTCCTCGTTGGAGCGTTTCAAGAGGCGAAGTGGTACTACTTCTTTGTCTTCATCATCGTCTTCTGGCAATATTTCTTCATTGCGTTTGTGAACGCCACGAACTCGACCGCCGGCTTCTTTGACCCAAGAGGCATAGCGGCGGCTGGATTGTCTCTCATTGAAAGGACCGATTTCTTTGGTTAGGGTGCTGCGCAGTGAGCCAACGATGTCGTGGAAGTCGGTCCAGCGAAGGCCTTCATATCTGTTTTTTGTTTTTTTCGATAAACAACAGGTTAACAAATAATATGTTTTTGTTTTAAAGAAAAAAACACAAACAAACAAACAAACGACCAAGTTTAAAAAGATAAATACCGATAAGCTAGAATGGTGAGACCGATGATAACATCAGGGTGAGCAAACTCGGAGGAACGAGATGGCACATCCTTGCCCACGAACGGAATGGCAAGTTTGGCGCGAGTACGAGGCATGTTTGGATCTGCCGCAATGGCTCTATCATAGTCCGCTTTGTTGAGAATGCCAAATGATACACGGTTAATCTTTTGCAGGACGTGAGGCAAGAAGCTCTTTAACCAATCTCTCGAGAGGTTGAGCATCTTCTTGTGCGTAGGAGAGAGAGTCTCGTTGACGAGCTCCGCGAGCTCAGGGTCGAAGAGCGCCCCTTCAGTGATGTACTTGAGCATCTGCTCATCGGTGAGGCCGCTGAGGTGCTGCGACTCCAGCCAGAGCAGGAGCCACTCTGCCATAACCGGTTTCATCTCCTCATGGTAAAAGTCTGGATCGAGGAGCACAATGTGAGGGCTATGTTGAAGAGCGCGTTGCTTGTAGCCCTTGGAGATGACTGCCTTGAGCTTGTCCAGAATGAGCATAGCGCGATTGCTCTCGCGGAAACCAACCGACATGCGGCCACGTTCAGCGTAGAAGACAGCATCCAGGATGTGAATGGGTAGCTTCCAACGCAGAGGATGGAAGTCGAGGTCCAACTTGGGTCCGATGGGGAAGTTCAGCTCACTCTTCAGGGGATGCAGGATGAGATCCACTTCGTCCATGATGAGCACTCCGTCACGGAAGAGCTGCAGCACACGGGCCAACTCCTTGGCATCCATCTCCATGGAAGGATGAGAAGGCACACCAGGGTCCTCGATGAGGTGCAACATCTCCAAGTACTTCAGCATGATGGACTTGATGGAGGTGGGCGTGCTGATGACCACGCCTTTAGTCTTGATGGCGTTGCTCAGCTTCTTGAAGATGCTGCGATCTACCTTGCTGGCACGGTCGCAGGACAAGGTGTAAATGCGTTTGTGCATGATGGAGGAGAAGGTGGAACGCATGATACCGCGAGAGAACTCCAACAGGGCGGGCGGCACCACTTGCGTCACCAGGGACTTGCCGTCGCCCAACATCAAGGCCAGGAGAGGACCTACTACCGTAGTTTTGCCTGCACCCATGATCATTTGCTTGACCAAAGCCTTGCCCTGACGTAGCGAGTCCATGAACTCTCTTACGATGATGACCTGTGACTTGCGAAGCAGGATGTTCCATGTGAACTCGAAGACCAAGAAGCGTGGATCGTAGATGTAACCTCCGGCTTCTTCCTGTTCGTCCTCTTCCTTCTCTTCTTCCTCGATAGTCATCTTCTCTTGATCCATGTAATGTCTTTGAGTGTTGAGATTGACGGCCAAAGAGTGACTCTTTTGTTTGAGGCCAGCAAGGATGGCAGCTTCTGGCGCTATCCCTTGACTGGTCTTTTCCTTGGCTGCTTCTAATAACTCCAATAGGTCTCTTGCGTCGGAGATGGCTCTGTTGATGTGACCCACGCGATTGGCGTGAAGAATGATGCCCGTAACCACATCAAACATGCGCGAGATATCAGCTTCCTCCAAGTAAGGGTTTAACTTTTGGAGGTCGAACGTGGCTCTAGAGGAAAGCAATGCTCCCACCAAGTAATCCAACCACATGAAGCTCTCCTGGCCGCTATAACGACGCAGCAGGAATCCCAACTTTTGAGTTGTTCCTTTTCCTGGTCCTTCTGCTTCAGCGGGAAGAGGAACCTGATTGGCCAGTGCCGTGACGAACGGAATGGCGGAGGTCACGTAAGTGGCGTCCTGCTCTCGTATGGAGGCCAACCCGCCGACCAACTCCCGGATGTGTTGAAGGGGTTTGTCCAGATCAGCTTTCGTGGGATTCTGCGCAATGGCTTCAATGTCCTGCTCCAGAAGGTGCAAGCAAAGGGCCTGTTGGCCCTTGTTCATTTGCTCAGCGTAGACCGCCATGTCGTTCTTCAAACGATGGATCATGGACACGGCCACTTCGGAATTGGCCTGCGGATGACGGGATACATCAAATGGCAGCTGATCCGAAACGGGTTCTCTGCCTAGGTCATGCAGCGAGAGATAGGCAATGTACTTTTCGAGACCAATGGGCAGCAATGGCGTGGTGGCAAACGCGGTTTGTTTGGTTTCATCAAGGTCCAATTTGCCGCTTCCATCGACACCACGCACACTCTTCTTCAACACCCTTTGTTCGCACATAAAGTCGGAGAGGTAGGGAAGGATCCACTCGCGCTCTCCCTCCGGACGGACAGGAGCAGAGGGTTCAGGAGGAGGCAGGCGAGGGTAGTCATCAGGAGGGATGTAGAGGTTGTCCACTTCCATCATGAGCATGGGCACCAGCAGAGAGAACAGATCGTCGATAGGAGAGATAGGCTCTGTCTCATCCACCCAGCCGTTGATATGTGTGTTCTTCATCTGTCGCTTATCCACGAACTTCGGCAGGCGCTTGCAGAGCTCAGGGTTTTGGCAGAGAATCTTGAGGATGGAGTTGAGGAGGCTAGTGTCGTTCTTGTCAGCCAGCAGTTGGGTAAGTAGGGTGGCGATGGTGTGACTGTCGTCTTTAGAGCATACTTTGGCTTTCAAGGAGCCGGTGAAGAGGCCATAGAGGAACAAGAATCCCAAGTGGAGAGCGCTGCCGATGGTTGTCTCATCGCCGGACCAGAAGCTGTGGGCTGTGTCTAGCACCATGACGCCACTGAGGGCCTGAGGCGCCGCGAAATCTACGGAGAGCTGCTGCCAGTCCAGAGGAGTGGCACCCAGGACGGTCATGTCATGGTGATAGGGCCATCCTGAATCTACCATGCGAGGCACCACGAAGCAAGCGGCAGAGGACTTGCCATCCACCAAAGCTTGAAGGTGGTGCTTTCGGTTCTTGACGAGAGTGACTTCGTACTCCGTGTAGATGCGAGGGTCAAAGCGAGGATCATCCACATCGCAGATGCACATCTCCAACAGCTGAAGCTCCTCATCGTGGTCCATGTGGCAGGTGGCAGAGACATGGGGCAGTTTGGTGACGTACCTACTGACCTGCTTGGTCAGGTCCCACGGACACTGCACAGGACTATCAATGGTGACGAGGGAGATTTTGAGGCGTGAGGAATGGGCGTTGGGGTGACAGTCATTGTTGGCCTCTCCCATGGTTTTGAAGATGATGTCCTCCTCTGTAGAGAACTGGGTATCGGTACCGATGGAATTGACCAGGCGGTAGACCTGCTCGTAGTCTCGGTTGAGGAACCGCAACAGTAACAAATAGAGAGCAGAGGCCAACGTGGGTGTGAACATGAAGGAGAGGGAGATGTGGACCGGGTACAGATAGTACTTGGTGTCGAGCGAGTCCCACCATTCCTTGTCAGTACGATCCAATACCAGCTCCGTCGAGAAGGGAGCCGCTCCGATGAATGGCCGCACGGGATGAATGGAAGGAACCAATATGAGTATCTCTCCGTTGGCATCGGCGAGCAAAAGGGAGTGGGGGATGCCCTGAATGAGAGTTGTGGTTAAATCGCTTCTGGCATTTGTCACGAAGAGGTTGACATGATCCATGCTATACAGTCGGACTACGCCATCTTCGTCAGTGCGAGCGTGGAACGTCATCTTCAAGCGAGGCAGCTCTACCAAGTCCACGTTGAAAGGAGCATCCACGAGATCCTGTTGCCTTGTCCAAGCGAGAACGTAGCTCAGGTTCTCAATTCGTGCCAAAACCTTGGCGAGGCTATGCAACTTAGTGCCTGGTGGGGCGTACAGCAAGTTCATCAAAATCAACTCTTCCTGATCGATAGTCTTTTCGGTCTTGCGTTCGGCCTCCTCTTTTGAGGGGGGTGAAGAAGCCGAAGACGACGTAGAGGAGCTTGATGTTGTTGTCTCCTTCACCTTGTCTTTTCCTTTGTCGTGTGGATCTTCCTCCACATCCATAGCTGTGGAAGAGGAACCATCTTCATCGTCCGTTTCACGCTTCTTAGGAGTGGCTCTATATTTGCCAATCTCGTTTTTCATGAGACGGCGTACAACAGCGCAAACGCCTTTGGTTTTACTGGCCTCCACCTGCGCCATTCTAACGAGCTTCACGTAAATGATGTGAAGACTGTTGTTGGAGGTGGGATAGCCACGAAGATTGTCCTCATCGTCCTGCCAGAAGAGGTGCGTGTCCAACAGAGCGGATGGCACGATACCATAGAGCAAGCGGGAAGGAATGAACTGTTCCTCGGTGCCTGATAAGTTGGAAGGATGGTCTTTACTGCGGAAGATGACGCAAGAGGTTGGGTCTGGGTAAGCGGCATAAGGGTGGCCCGCTCCGTGCCTCTCCCATTTAGGCCAGGGATACATGCGATCGTCGGTGGAGGGTTGCATTTCTCGTAATGTGAACCTGGTGTCGGTTGTGTACTCCAGTGATCTGATTTGTATTTGCGTAAACAATAAAGGAAGAAAGAAGAAAAAACTACAAGATAAGATAGTGTACCGGTAAAATCTGCGTCCATGAGACATCACGTTGTAGATCTGAACAATTCTAAGAGTCTTAAATACAAAGATTTCCTTCCAAGTACCTCCCAGCTTGGGATGAATGCCTACCATGTAGGCTACATCCGCATCCTCAGGTAGTGGATCCTCAGGAAGGCATATCTGCAACGGGAAAGGTTTCGTGAGATAAGTCAGTCTCACCGGCTCAAAGATGGGGATGATCCACTCTTCCGAGGGCTCCAACTCTCCTGGCACGTAATCTCTGTCATTGATTTGAACATCAGTGCGAGGGTCTGGCGTCTTCCAGTGATGAATGTCGTGATCTCTGCCGATCAAGCGCACCCATTCTCTGTTTTCTGCACTTTGAATGGTGGCGGCTTGCATGGAGTGAGAGCCAAAGATCTCGATGACATCAGGGTTGGCAGCGATGGCTTTGGTCAAGGCTTTGAGGTGGGAAGTCTTGAGAGTGAGTTGGATGGTTTGAACATCGATTTCCACACCCAATTCCTTCTCGTGGCTGACTTCTTGAACAGCAGGTTCTTTATCGCCAGTATATTCCTGTTTTTTTTAAGAAATGAAAAATGGAAATAGTAACTAAGGAGTAAGGAAAAAGAGAAGAGCTAGAGCTAGAGAGCTAGAGCTGGAGAGAGAGAGAGAGAGAGAGAGAGAGAGAGAGAAGAAAGACACAAAAGACATACCTGATGACGAGCAGAAGAGACAGTGAATCTTCCAACTGAGCGATCACCAGAGATATAGGCCCAACGACGAATAAACTCCTTAGGGTCTCCCTCTTTTTTCACTCTAATGCCTGTTCCAGTGGTCACCCTCACCGCAGACTCCATCACATTGTTGAGGACGCTCTGTCGGGCACGTCTTAGCCAGGTTATCAGCTTGCGTCTCTGTACTTGCAACACTTCGTAGATTTCTGTCTCGGGAATGGAGAGCAATCGCATGTTCCATGTGTGTCTGGTGGTGAGGAATATGAAGGCACAGAGCAAAGTGCTTACCACGTCCTCTGTCAAGTCTTCCAACAGGACGCTCCGGTAGAGCAACAACAGATGAGCGTGCAGGTTGCACGCGATTTTGGTATTCTCATCAACGACTGCATCGTCTTCCTTGTTCTCACAGGCTTTCATGGCTTGGTAGCACCATGACTCGAGCATTCTGTGAACGGGGCCTTGAAGGAGGGCTCGCAGCTCGCTCTGGCCTTTTTCAAGAGTGTCTAAAACGGCGGGAGTGACGATCACATCTCGCAGTGGGGCAGAGATGCATTCATGTCTACCACGTGCATGGTCTATCATGAAGGACATGTAGTTGCTCAAACGAGCGGCGGTGCGCATTACGTAAAGAATGATGTCAACGGTGCTTGTGTAGACTGTATCTATATCCTATGAGTTTCAACAATAAAATAGAATACTGTTAATTACGATACAAGTCAAAGGGAGGAACGGAGGAGGGAGAGAGAGAGAGAGAGAGAGAGAGAGAGAGCACCAAGTCCAAAGCAAACTTGAGCAATTGCAGCATGGATTGGATTACACCCTCAGGAGAACGATGCAACTCGTTGATGAGGTGGCCGTAGGGAGTCGCCAGTAGCTCAGGGGAGGTGGTGGGTACATCAGTGGGTTCTCCCTTCAAATAGGCAGGCAGATAACGACCCGGCTCGAAGAGAACGCTGTCCAACACGTCTTGCAGCTTCTTGCTTTTGAGAGAGTGAATGCGATCCTCTGTGGAGAAGAAGGAAAGCACCAAAGGTAAGCGCAGGTAAGGCACCGTAAGGTAAGAAATCAACAGCTCCGAATCTCTTTGACCCAGAGCATCATCAAAGTTGGGCAAGTTCTTAATGTGGAGAACGTCGTCTTCTGTGTTGACCTCGTGAGGGCTGGTAAGGAAGGAAGGAGTAGCGGTGGAAGGGAAGCGATGCGTGAAGCTCTTCTTCTTGGGCCTACAGTAGAGAGGGAAATTGCCGTAGGCCAACACGAGGTACTCGCCCTGTCCCCACTTCCATCGTAGGCCAGCGTGTAGTTGCGTCCATTGAGTAGGAGGAGGGAAGGCCTCATCTTCGGTATTCATAAAGTACTTGAAGTAAAAGGCAATGTCGCGGTAGCACTCGAACTCAGGATAATTCTTGATAATCAGGTGCTGTTCTCCGGAGATGTAAGTGTGAATGTCATTCTGTGGGAATGCTATTAACAATAAATTGTCAGACCATATCCCTGTTTCAAAATAAATCATGAAAAAGAGAAAATCAGCATTTACCAAGTTCCTCACAGACTTCACTGAGGAAACGCATGGTGCTTTGCTCCGGAGCGAGACCGTTCTCAAAGCACAATATCTGATTGGCCTGCGGTATGTCCTCCCTCTGATCGCTAAAGTAGTCCAGAACGCTAGTGCGAGCAATGTTGAGCTCTGCTGTATGGACCTCAATAGTTTCGCTTTGATCCCCAAACTTGCCAGTGCTCAGGCCATAGCCATACATCCTCTCGTAGCCCATCAAGTGCAGGGACACTTCGGAGGGAATGTCGGTGGCTTTCTTGCGCATGAGCGGAGCAGGATGAGGATATCCAGTTGGAGGGCATAGCGCAAGGGAATGGCCCACACACAGTTCTTGTAATCAGGGCTGGTTCGTGGTTTAGGCACTGGAACGACCTTTGATGAATACAATAGGGTAAGAAAATGTAGCAAATGAGAGAGAGAGAGAGAGAGAATCAAAAGAAAAACGTTTGATTCAAAAAGAGAGTATTAGAGAAATAACAAACCTGTGTAAACGTATGTTCAATAAGCCCACACTTGAGAAAACTTGTATTTTTGATGGTATGACTCTGGACAGAGATGAGAGTGCACATCTTGTCACAGTATCGAATAGCCGCCAATGCATCCTCAAAGGTGTCCACTCTGCCTGGAAGTTGCAACAGATCGACAGGCACGTACTTAGGAAGACGAATGGGAGCTCCTGCTAGTCCGTCCACATCCTCCTCCCGTAGGAGGCGGTCAAAGAAAGGATGATGAGACCATTGGTAATCACATTTGTCGCCGTCATTCAGTTCCAGCGGTGGTGGGTTGATGGAGGCTTCATTGTCGCGTGGCAGCAATGCTACTGCTGATTCTGTAAAATATGAACCCAAAATAACAAAGTCGATTGTGAGAAAGAAAGAGTAAAACAAGATAGTGAGAGAATGCGGGAGGAGAAGAAAAAGAGAGATGCAGGAGGCGCGAGATTGAACCAATATCATCCAAACGCTTCTTAATTTGAGCTAATTGATGGGCGTTGAATCCATTTTCCACCTTCTCGTCGGTGTATTTAACGGCCGTGTAGGCCACTTGCTCGCATGCCATTTTGATGAGACGAACGTCAGAATCGCTAAGTGATTCTACAAAGCGGAGGTCGTTGTCCACCATCGATAACATTTGAACGCGAATGGCCAAAGAGACGAGCTTCGCTTTCAGTGGAGTTAAACCTTTGCGCCGCATCAAATAGTGGAAAGCTTCCAATACGCTGCGGAAATAGGCAGTGCTAGCTCGCTGTCGTTCGCCATTCACAAAATAAGATCAGTATGTCAACACATAAAAATAAAAGAAAGGTTGGTATTTTTAAAAAAACCAAACCTGTGGAGATCTCCAATCAATATCGGGGTCTTCCACGGTCTCTACTAAAGCCTCTTCCAATGGCTTGTTGACCAAGAAGCTGTTAAAAGTGAAGTGAGAAACATATCGCCGATTGTTATTTTAAAGGGATGAGCTTACGGGATGAGTAAATCGTAAATCTTGTCTGGGGTGTTGTGCTTGGAAGCATAGGTTACAAGCTTGAACAGCAGAGCCCAGAAGCCATCATCCAATACACGGCTAGCGGGTATGTTGTCAAGTGCCATGCATGTTTTATACCTGATTAGCAATAACAGAGATAAAATTAAATATGTTCAGCAAGCATAAAAAAGAAGAAGAAGAAACGGTTAATAGAGAACGAAAATATGCGTACTTAATCTTAGGGGCTTGTTGGGCGGTAGCCTGATGATAAGAGAGACCAAGGAGAGGGTCCGTGTTAATCAGCACAAACCGGAAAGTTTGTTCCTGTCTCTCCAGAATGTATATCAGGCAGTGCTCGTTGAGGCCACCTGGTACTACCATTGTCTCTCCTTCTTTCAATGCTTCCACCAGTTTTGAAAAGTGACGCATAAAGTGCACTAACTGGGCTCCTCCTTTGGCTGCCAGGGCAAACTGAGAGTGTGATAGAGCAAAAGCACCAGCAAATTAAAAAAGAATGACAAAAAGAAGAGCAAACACCAAAATAGCAAGTGGAAGAGGTAGAAACAAATGAAAAGAAAAGCAACACTTACCTTGCGAGCAAGGTCTCTGGACTCCTTAAAAATTTCAGAGATGGCATCCAGTGACTGTGCATCGGTGTGTTGCAGGTCATTGAGGAACTCTCGTTGCTCCTTTAGTCCATTTTCGATTGCCATCGAAAATACCGCAAAGGAAGGATAGAGAGAGCCGCCCTCCAATCCCGTTCCCTCCAGAAAGGCGTCTCCAAACTCACCTAAGAAAGCGGGATGGATCCACACGGGTGGCGGTCGTTTATACAGAGATTGCAAGCTGAGGTGTTCAAACTTTCGCTGTTCCTCTGTTTAAGTTGTTGCAGGTTAAACAAAAAAAAATTAACCTTGAAACTAAAACTTTGGAGTGTGCAATAATAATACAAACCTTGCTCTTTTTCGACTTCCCAAAAACTGTAGATGCGGTTAAGCTGAGCCGACTCCTTGACAGCTTCCAGTGTCATCATGAAAGGACGAAACTCCACGTATTTGACCTTAACGCCCGGCATGAAGCTCTCCTTTGTACTGTTGAACAGCATGATGGATTCCGTGTTCACAGCAAAGCGTCCATCGGCCGTGTGGAACACGCCTTTCTCCACTTTGGCGCACAGCTTACCGTTGACATAGGTGGTCATGCAGCGTGGGCTTCCACCAACTGTCACCACTATCCTGGTCCATCGTTTGGGCCGGACCCATGCCTCTCGCACGCCATATTCACCGAAAATACCAACACCACCTATGAATTTTGTTGAAAATATAAACAACGAGAAAAACAAGAAGAGAAAAGAGGAGAGTGGGCGCAAAGATGAACGTACCCGTCTTTATGATGTAAGCCTCTCCTTCAGTAGGTCTTTGTTGATAATTGGCTTGGTAGAGGGAGAGACTGTCCTTTGGAAGGTCTTCCAGCCACACATCCATTATCAGCGTGTAGTCATTTATATTTACACCACCATTCGGTGAGAGGTCCACTGTGTTTTTGAAAAAAAGCAAAGAGTGCAAACATGAATATCACCAAGAACAGAACAGAAGAAAAAGATGGATCTATCATGAGCACAGCGAAGAAGGGGAGAGGAGGATAGGGAACGAAGTACTAACATTTACAGTTTAGAAAAGTCTGGGGAGGAACAACCAATGCGGTAGATCGGTCTCTTTGTTCTTCGAGTTTAGTCTCGCCAATTACCGTCACACCTTATTTTCGATCCAGCAAAGAACAAGAGAGAGAGAGAGAGAGAGAGAGAGAGAGAGAGAGAAGCCGAGAACAGTGAGCGAGAGAGGGAGGAGTGAGTGAGAGTGAGAGAGAGAGAGAGAGAGAGCCCGCGAAAGAAAGGGTCAGCGCTGATATCGATTAGTTCTCACCAAAAGAGAAAGGTAAAACCTTGGGGCACTTCGCCGTGACGAAAGTCAAAGACGCGCGCGTTGGTTGGCGGTGGTGGGGGACCTCCTTCGGCCGGTTGTTCCTCTACCATGGCCTCCGTCGATGTCTGTCCCTCATCCTTGATCTCATCCAGCTTATCAAAAGGGGTCTCCATGGGTTCACAACACTCTTCTTGTTTTTTTTAAAGAAGCAAAAAAATCCAATCGCCGACGCAAGAAGTGAGAGAGAGCGAGAGAGGGACCAGAGTGAAGGTCTTTTTTTCTCTCCTCAAAACAAAAAAAAAAAAAACAAAGTAGCAGCAAAGTAAAGGTCTTTGTTGGTGCACAAACAAACCAAACAAACCCGTCAAAATGCTCTTTTGCTTACTCTGTTTCGGCTCTCTCCTCTCTCTCACTGAACCAAAACTTTTTCGCGTGCTCTTTGGTTGTCACGTCGTGTTCTCCTCGGCCTATCGCTTACTTCCCAAAATTTTAACGTAAATCGTATGATTATCGACAAAACTATCGCATATGTCCGCAATAAACACTTTTAAAGGGAAATTATCCATGATAATTGTTTATTCAGAAGAGAACCCCCTTCAGTCGCACAACTTTTTGCTGCAATGCCCACTCAAGTCGCTCCTTTGTTCTTTCTCCCCAAACCAACCGTAACCGAACCCACCGTTTCCGGTACCACTAACCAAAATGAAACGCAAAGGAAAAAAGCGAACGGTGTGGCATCCGTGAAGCAAGCAAAAAGTTGGAACAAAGCCAGCCGTAGAAGTTTGTCGGACCGACTTTTCGTGGTAACTTTTTTGAACAGAAAAGAAAAATTCAAACCAGAAAATATTCGTAGCCACGGGAGAGCCAATGGGGGAGAGGCCTCTGACAGCTATTATACTAATAGCCACAAATACCCAACACACCTAAATAAGGACAAATTTCATTTAATATAATCAACACAATTTTACGATTGGTCCGTTCGAACCAATTTTTTTTTTCGTGGCCTTCCAATTTTTTTCCACTGTAATGTCTCTATTTATTATTATTATTATTTGCTGTTTTCTTTTTTTCTTTTTTCTCGCAGAGCCAAACAAACCACCACCACAGTAAATAGTTACTTGTACCGCACTCTCACAGAGAGAAAGAGAGACAATGGGAAGCATCAAGACAAGCAATTGCGTGGGCAGCTGCCTCAGCTGGTTCGCCCTGGTTCTGTTCTTCCTGGCCCTGGTGATCCCCTGGTACTTCACCAGCGTCACCTTCCCCAACCCCACCAGCTCCAGCTCCAGCTCCGACTGCACCGTGGCCACCGTGTTCCTCTGGGCCAACGCCGTTTGCGCCTCCTCCGGAAGCTGCGGCACGATCGACCCCTGCAAGGACGAGCCCTCCACCAAGTTCTGGGGCAAGGACGACGACCTCACCAACCTCTTTGCGCCTAGCTTCTTCATGTTGCTCATCTCCACCATCCTGGCCCTCGTAGTAACCATCTACTGGAGCGCCCGTTGCTGCTGCGTGAAGAGGACCCCCACCGCCATCAACCTGGTCTGCGTGTTGCTGGCCGTGCTCGCCTTGCTCCTCTCCTTCATCGTGATCGTCTACTTCGCGGCCGCTTTGCCCAAGGCCTTCTCCAAATCCTCCGGCTTTACCGAAGGTGAGGGTCCCTGGGATACCTTTGTGGGCCACACCACCGAGGGCAACCTCACCAGGGTGTGGGCTCCCATCGGCTGGTGGTTCCTTGTTTTGGGCTGGCCCTTCTTCCTGGCCACCAACATTGCTCTCTGCTTGGCTCTGCGCAAGAACCACGAGGACGCTGGTTATGGTCTCCTCAACTAAGCACCTCGTGTTTCTTCCTCTCTTCTCAATCACCAACAAACCAACAACGCGTTTATCTCTTATTTAAATTTTTTTGTTTTCTTTTCTCTTTAAAAAAAGAGAGACAGAAGAGAGAGAGAGAGAGAGAGAGAGAGAGAGAGAGAAGAATAAAAGTTACTGACGCTCTCCCTCTTCTTCAAAATCTTCCTCGTGTTGTCCATCCTCCGCCTTCTCCGTCGCTCCCAAAATCGCAATCGACGCTTTCGCTTTGCCTTCTCTGTCGTCCAGATACCTGTCAGCCACGGAGAGCAAATCCGCTCGCGTTGTGGCAAAGAGCGCCTCCCTGTGCCGCTGTCTCATCTCGTAGGTGATGTCGCGCAGAAACTCCTGGGTGCCCTGGTTGGAGGGAGCCACGGGAGAGTCCAAGGAGCTGAACAGTCGCATCTTGGCCTCCTCCAAGTCCTGCTCCGTGAAGGACTCGGACCGTTGCAGCCAGTCCAGAGAGCGGCGGTAGACGTCCAGAGTTTGAGTGGTGTTGGGATCGCGGTAGGAGTAGTAGGCAAAGAGGCCTTCGCCCGAGAGGGCGCCACCACCGTAAGCGCCGCCTTTCTCGCGGATCTCTCTGTGAAGGTATTGAGAGCTCAGCAGACTGGCTAACACCTTTGGTTTGGTAGTGGTTTTTTTTTTTGAGTAAGCTTTCAAATAACAGGCTGCAAGTGAAGTGAAGTAGAGAAAGATTACCCTTAGAGACGGCGCGTCGGGGTGTTGATAGGGCACGCTGGGCAAGCATTTGACCACAAAGTTAACAGAAGCGGGAAGGGGGATGAACGTGGATCGCTCTTCCGTCAACGGGCGAAAGTTTGCAGACTATCAAAATATTCAAATAAATAATGGCAAAGAAGAGACCAGGAGAAGAGGGGAGAGAGAATGGGGGGAGACCTTATAGCCAGCTTTGCTATCATAGTGAGAGGTGTCAGTATCAGCTCTAAGATTCGCCAAGAACTCTTTCATTTTGTTCTCTGCAACAGGAAGAGTGCTTTCCTCTGCCACGAGACTGCATCGCATTCTGTTCGAGTCCAAAACATGGTTGGCGATGGCTTTGAACTTCTCGGCAAGGAGTTCAAACTCGCCTTTTTGCAGCAGCTGTTGCAAGAAACGAACGTTGGATACCCCTTGCCATTCCTCGGAGAGTGCCTAGGAACAATACAACAGCATGCAAAATGGTTGGCTCAAACAAAGAAGTCGAAGAAGGATCAGAAGAAAGAACATGAGAGAGATGACATACAAAGGCATCAGAGAAGACAGCAGCAGCGGTAGACTTGGCGTAGGAATGGCCACTGCTTATAAGCGATTCTTGAGCATCCGAAGTCATTTGAGAAATCAAGGACTGCAGATGTTCCAGATCGTCAAACTTTGGTTCGTTAAAAACAGTTTGGATGAGGTCGAACATGTGAGACAAATTTCTGTCGAGGCAGTAGCTGTGAAGATAGAGCTGGTTTTTGTACTGAGATACATCTATACAACCAAATCCATCACTTAGAGTTTTGTCCTAAAAAGAGAAAGATTGAACAAGATGGGCAATATCAAACCGTTTGGATGAAGAATGATGTTGGCACTCACTCCAATGCCTCCTGTGTATGTTTCTATCTCTTGTGCAAACTGACGGTAATCCATCTTGCCTGCTCCCATCTCCGTAAATACCTTTTGAAAGGTAAGTAAGCTCCGATGGCTTTTCTTCTTTAAAAATTTTACGTACAGAAGCAAAGAGAGGAACATAAGGTGTGAGTTCCTTTGGCAGGGAGTGAATGTCCAAAAGCGCTCTAAAGTAGGTGAGGCCGTTCGTGGGTTGAGGTACTGCCAACAGCGGCACTTCCATTCCGCGCGACAGCGGTACCGCTCGTCTTTCCAATCTGACATCTTTACCTGGGGCTTCTTTTGGAACGTCGGACAAATGTAACGTTGGCAAACAAGAAACATCTATAACGAGAAACAAGCAACAACGAGTTAAACAAATTGTGTCACAGTTTATGTGGCAAAGGAAGGGGTACCTTGTGTGGTCTCCTGTTTTTCTTTCAGTGTCTTTCCTTGTTCAATGATGGCCTCGACGTCCTGTGGTGTTAGCTTGGAGCGAATCTTCCGCAATTTTTCATGTTCTTCTTTGTCTTGTTTGCTCAGGTATTGTTCATCTAGAACAAATAAAAAAATATGTGGTTAGAGAAAGCACAAGAGGCGAAGTAGGAAAAGAGAACCCACCTGGCCTCATTACAAGAGCAACTCGATGTTGATTCTCCAGTAAATACTTTTTAATTCTTTGTTTGAAAAAGTCTTGACCCTGCGTTGCTAATTCTTCCTTCAGCCTTCCGATATTCTGTTTATGAAATTGTGTAACGGTGTCTCAGTTACATTTGTGCAAAAAAAAAAAAAAAAAAAAAAAGAGCAAAAAGGTACCTTATCAAAGAGGATAGGATTGACCGGGTCATTTCCATGAATCCACGAATAATTTATTCCACTGCCAACGGTCATTCCAAAGTCGGATGTAACCTGTTTTATATTCTACATTAGTTCATCATGCTAAAATGATGATGAAAACAATAAAGAAGAAGCGAGTATGAAAGAAACGTACATGCTTCAAGCCTATTTCCAACTGATGAAGAATAGAATCAATACGCTCTTGCGGAAAGCCGTCTTTGGCGGCTTCTTCCAACGTAGACATGATGATAGACTCCACCCTTTCAATATCTTTATCAACAATGCCACTCAGGCCCACAGCAAATGAAGCTTCTCTGCAATGTCAAACGATATGAAGGAGAAATGAAGAAGAACGAACACGAATTACAACACAAGAATAAGGAGTAAAATAGAAAGAACGCGAAAAACAGAAGGGTATAAACCTGGCACCAGGATTATAACCTGTGGAAGGAGCATAATCAAGACCAATGTTCGACTCTATAAGGGCTTTGTGCATGGGCGCATTGGGGCCATCCAACAACAACTTCGACAGCAGGCTCATACACAGCGTCTCAAACGTGTCGGTCGTGTTATTAGCAAGCCAAGCGATGGCGAACTTATTTTGTCTCTCGGGGTCAGCTCCTGGAATAGGAGGAGCTGTAGTCTCCACCCGCTGTGGCGATGTGAAGCGCTGCTCATCCGGTACAACAGGGGGAGATATTTTATGTTGCTGCTGTTGTTCTTTTTCAAAGTGAGAAAGACATTCATCGTGAATGAACTTGAGGTGTTCACTCAGTGAAAGGTCTCCATAGGTGTAAAATCGAGCATTAGACGGGTGGTAGTGGCGTTGGTGGAAGCTGCGCAGAGCGTCGTAGCTGAGGCTTGGAATGTCGCTGGGTTCTCCTCCAGAGTTATAGTGATAAGTGGTGGTTGGGTACAGCGCCATTGTAAGCCGCTCTGCAAATAACGAGTTGCTGTCCGACTGAGTATGTTATGGTGCAGAAACAATTTGTGAGGTTTATAGAGTTAGTAAAAGGAAGAAACACAGCAACATAACAAGCAGAGAAACAGACCAGAGCGCCTTTCATTTCATTATAGACTACACCTTTGAACTTCAGTGGAGAGGATGCATCTATTTGTTTGTTAACAAATGAAAAAGAGATTGGTAATAAGATGGTGGATGACCTACCTGTGAGTTGTTCAAATTCCAAACGGTGGCCCTCCTGTCTGAAGTCCATTTCCTGCAACAGAGGAAAGAATACGCAGTTCAAGTAGACAGAAAGGAGATTTTTGAAGTCCTGGGCGTTTTGAGTGGCAAATGGATATGATGTATGATCCGGTGCTGTTCTCCGTCAACGAGAAGTAAGGGAGAGAGGGGGAAGCGAGAGAAAGAGAGTGAAAGAGAGAGAGGGTTAAGTTATGTAATAAGGAGAGAGAGAGAGAGAGAGAGAGAGAGAGAGAGAGCAAGGAAGGGAGGAAGAGAAGGAGATTGTCAAAGATAGCAAACCGGTGTACGCGTTCATGTAAGTATTCATGCTACGTTTCAACATATTGAAGAAAGGATCTCTAACAGGATACTTTTGTGAGCCACAAAGGGTTGTGTGTTCTAGGATGTGAGCCACACCTGTTGAATCCGTTGGGATAGTCTTAAGTGTAACACTATTGTTTTCAGTTGAACGCCAGATGAAGTTAGAAAGATGAAGAAGAAGAAGAGAGAGGAGAGAAGAAAACAGAAATTAAAGGTACAAGAAGGCATTATTGTTATCAGCACAGTCGACGTGAAAGTGCTCTGCTCCAGTGGCCTCATGAATAAGGTGGTATGTCATAAAGTTACGCTCTGGCACTGGTGTTACCTATAATAAGGGGAAAAGTCATAAATGGGGAGACGAGAGGGAGCCCACTAGCGAAGAAAGAAGAGGAGAACTAGAACAAGAGAAGAGAGAAAGACTAAAAGAGAGAGGGAAAGAGCAGAGAGAGAGTGAGAGAGAGAAGTGGTTACACGAAGCACTCGATAGCCATGTAGTCTATCACCGACAGAAAGAGAACAACGCTCCCTCTCTAAAGACGAAAAGTGTCAACAAAACACCCAAAAATAACTAATGGGGAGTGTAGTGGACCTTCTCCTCGTTTCAGATTGGGCGCTGCGGTTGCAATGGTAGAGACAACCGGAGGGGCAGTGGTAGAGGCAGCAGTGTGCAGGGCACGTCCGCGAGGAATGGAGCCCACCAGCGGGCGAGACCCACCGAAACGGATGGAAGGACATGCCCGCACGGTTCGCTGTGCGCTGCAAACGGGTTTGCGGTGAGTGAGGGTGCTTATGTGAAAGTTTTTTTTTTATGTATCTTGAGGCTGCGTGCACTCGTACCAAAAAGCGGCGCTGACGCTGCGCGAGTGGAGCAAGCGCGGCTGGGCAAGAGGCGTCTTCCTCCCCGCCAAAGCAAAGCCAAACAGTCCTCTCTGCATGGCGGCTGCGTGTATGTGTGCGTGTGACGCTGTCTTCTCGATCAATTCCAGGTTGATCTCGATTCCTCTAAAATAATTGTACATGTCTACACAAATCCACATGTCGACGGAATATGCTAAAACACGCAACCCATAATAGCAAAGCTCACGGATCTACATTCCAAACTGGAAAAATTAGCCAGGGAACCCGTGCGTAATGAGGCGACCTTAAATCTCCAATCCGCGGCCCATTTTTTCCTTTCCCGTGCTTCTCCATTCCCGTCGACGTCCCGCATTAGGAAACCGAAGCAGTTCATTCAATTAACAACAAAATCTGCAAGGTTTGTGTGTGCGGAAAAGAGAGACAGTTTTTTTTTTTCATTCTTTTCTTTGTTCTGCTTTCATTGTTCTCCAACAAAAACAAAACCGAAACAACCAACGAAAAAAAAAAAAAAGAATGGTGTGGTGGACGGTTGCGGCGGTGACGGTGCTGGTGCTCGTCATCCTGGTGTTGGCCTTTGTAAAGTACATGACCTATGACCCGCCGGGCATCCCGCCGGTGGTGCGTTGGAAGGGCAGTCGCTACGGCGCCACCGGCGCCTTGATGCGTGACCCGCTGGGTTTCTTGACCGAGTGTCGCAAACAAGTTTGTAGCTCTTCCCCCGCAAAGGCTCCTGACTTTTTTTTTTGGATGATTAACTTTTTTTTTCCTGATGTGAAGTATGGCAACGTCTTTACCATTGATGAAATCTTGTTTAGGCGAGTGTTTGTTTTGGGTTTGTTTCTCACTCTTGTTGATCGGTTTTGTTTGGAGAATCGTGTTTCAGGCACTCACACTCTCTTCCTTGTCGGTCGCGCTTTCCCTCTTTGTGTCCACCTTCAGGAGTGCAAGAGATGGACGACTTGTACAAAACCAAAGATGAGGTTTGGGACTTCAAGTGAGTGTCTTTCCTTCTCCCCCCCCATTCTCAGCTTTCTCTCATTGCTTCATTTTGTGTGTATGTGTGCTTTTTTGTCCACACTAACGCGACCCAACCTTGACAGCAAAGGAAATGAGTTCTTCTTCCGTGGCATTTTGGGTCCTGAGACGCTCAACCCCGGAGCCGACCTCGCCTTCCACAACGAGAGAGCGATCAAGATCGTGAACTCGCTCAACGCCCCCAAAGAGGTCTTCTTCAACCACATGAAGGAAGAGACCAAACTGTGGGCCGAGGAACTAATTAAACGGGGTACGGTTGCCTCTTTCCATCTTTAAGCTCGTTTCTCTAACTCTGTTCTGCCCCTCCTTCTCCTTCTGCTCCTCAACTTTTGTCCGATATTGTTACCATCTTGAACATAAAGGCAAGCCGTTCAACATGTATGAGGAAATAGATATTCTGGTTACCAATATCAATATTCGTTGCTTTGTGGGAGAAGAGATCCGCAAAAGTGCTCCCAAAGAATTCAAAGACCTATACGATGAATTGGAGGAGAAGGGCCTTAGCTTCTTTAACATCTTGTTCTACTGGCTTCCCTTTGGCACTCCTCGCCGTGTGCGATACATTCGTAAGCAGTTGAACGACATCATTCAGCCAATCGGTATTGTTTATCCCTTATTTTCTCCTATTCTCACTTCTGTTTCTTAACGTGTTTTGTTTCTTTCTTTTAAATCATTAGTCGACAAGCGGAAACGTGAGTGGGAGGAAGAAGGCAAACAATATCATGACTACCTGAATGCCTACGTCACCATTCCTCACAAAGATGGAACCCCTTGGACTCGACCAGAATTGTTGGAAAGGTAGCTATCTCTCTCTGCTCTCTCTGAATGGTTGTTGTTGGATTTTGTTTTCTTGCCACCAAATTGATTGTGCACTGTTTGCAGAACTTTGACCATCTTCTTTGCGGCCCGAGTTAACACCCTTCGAACCTTCTTCTGGACGGTCATGGCTATCATCACTCGTCCCAATGTCTTGTATGTACAGCAATATTCTTTTTCTTCCCTTTTAAATCTAGCGCTCATCACTATTTTCTTTTTCTAATATTAGGGAACGACTTCGAGAGGAAATTGATGGCTTGGGGGAGGACTTTACTCTTGCAGATCTCAAGAAGCTGGAGTACATGGAAAACACCATGAGAGAGACTGTGCGTCCCATCTTTGGCGGGCTCTCCGCCTCTCGTATGTGCATGAAGTCGATGGAGTATGGCGGCTATACGATCCCCAAGGGCTATTACATCACCACATCGCCGCTGGTCAACAACATGGACCCTGAGGTCTTTAAGGAGCCCGAGCGATTTAATCCTGATCGGTGGTCTCCTGAAGGAGACATTGGAAAGTACGTTTCTTTTATTTTTCTTTCCGCTTGGTGTTTTTGAAGCTGCTTTTCTCTTTCTCCTGTCTGTTATCCTGCTTGCTCACCGCTCTTCCCAAAGGGACGCATCCTTTGCTCGTAAGGTGTGGGGCTTCTGGGGAACGGGCCCGCATCGCTGCAAGGGAGAGATCTTTGCCAAACAGCTGGTGAAGACCTGCTGGACCCTAATGTTCCGAGACTACGACTTCAAATGGTTGGACCAGAAGGAGGAAGGGGAGATGCCGGCCGCCAACCCGCTGATCATCATGCCTCCTCCCAACAATCCTGTCATGTGTACTATTTCCAGGCGCGGCTCTTCCGAGTAAAGTGACAAAAACGAAAACCAAAAAAAAAAAAGCGACTTGTTTTTGCTTGTACAACGGAAATGTCTTTATTACTCTGGAGTTTCTTCGAGACATAGTGGCTCTCATCGAGAAAGTGGAGCTTCTCCCAGTTTAGCTGAACAATCAGTCACAACATCCGCTTGAAGTGGACTGAAAAGAAATGGCAAGGGAAAAAAGGGCAGCAAAAAAGTCCGTGCGTTTCCGTGATATCTTTAGCGGGGAAAATCAGCGTCGCCAAACCAAACCATTTCGCGTTGCTTGTTTTATTTGTAGACAATTCATACTAGGAGGTTTGTGCAAAAAAAGGCCACAACTGCTCAACATACTAGCTAGCGATTAATTACCGTCGACATAAACCCACAAGTTAGAAAGCAGCAAAGACAAATGGCAAGCCAAAGCCCGTTCAAAGGGGATGTGTTGCGAGGGCAAGTGGCCTTGATCACGGGGGGAGCCACCGGCATAGGGTTTGGGATCACCCGCGCCTTGGGCCTGCATGGCGCCAAGGTGGCCATCACGGGGCGGCGCGCTGAGAAGCTGGCCGAGGCGGTGGAGTCCCTGAAGAAGGACGGCATCGAGGCCTTGGGCCTGGCCGGTGATGTTAGGAAGCCGGACGAAGTGGAGAGCGTGGTCAAGCGGGTGGTGGAAACCTTTGGAAAGCTCAGCATTGTGGTCAATTGTGCTGCTGGCAACTTTTTGTGTCCTGCTGAGGAGCTGTCCTATAATGCATTTAAGACCGGTTTGTTTATCGTCCTTCTTGCTCTTTTCATGTGCTGTTTTCTGCTTAGTTGTTTTCCTGCGTTCTTCTGCTTCTTTATGCTAATCCCTATTCTCTTCTCTCTTCTCTCTCGTTCTCTCCTAACAACAACAAACACTCCACAGTGGTGGACATAGACCTCAACGGCAGCTTCAACGTAAGTCGTGCATGCTTCCCTGCCCTCAAGAAATCAGGCAACGGGTGCATCATCAACATCTCTGCCACGCTCCACTATGGTGCCACCCAATGGCAGCTTCACCCGTCCGCCGCCAAGGCTGGCGTGGACGCCCTCACCAGGGGTTTGGGAGTGGAATGGGGTCGCTTCGGCATCCGTGTCAATGGCATAGCGCCTGGCCCCGTGCAGGGCACAGAAGGCTTGGAGAGGTTGAGCGCTATGGCATTCAAGGATCCTTCCTGGACTGCCAATGTTGCTTCTGCAATTCCGGTTGGAAGGTTTGTTCCCATTCTTGTTGTAGTTCTGATTCCTGTTCTTTCATATTTATTAAGCTGTATCTTCGTCCCTCTTTTTTTTATTCATGCATATATAAGAATGGGAACAGTGGAGGACATAGGGTTGACCGCAGTATTCTTGGCAAGCCCAGCCGCTTCCTGGATAACAGGCCACACGATGGTGGTGGATGGTGGCAGCTGGCTGTATGCCGAGCCAAGAGTCTCACGAGAGCAACTGACCCAGATCACTGCTCTGTTGAAATCCAGACCAGCCAAGTCTGCTCAAAAGGCTGCACTCTAAGCATACACACACCAAACCCAAGAGGAGAGGCCAACGCTTGCCCTATTCTTCTGACGCCGCCTATTCCCCCTTCCCTATAGCACATATTTTACATTTGTTGCATTCCACCACATATTACATCTTAGCACAGCGAAGGCGTCTAAACCCTGAGAAAAACTGTCCAATTCACCTCCTACATAGCTTCCAAATTTGACCTTGCACGCTGAACCGCTGAACTTCGGGTGTTTATTGTTTTGAAGTTTTAAAAAGAAGCGGAAGAGCAGGAAGGAGAGGACGGATGCTGCGGCGAGTTGCCTGGGTGTCCTTATTGGCGTTCTGCCTGTTGGTCGCAGCTGGTCCCACTCGCGCGGCGGTGCAGCGTTTGGTACCCGGACAAGAGGCTTGCGGGCATGTAGGCGGTTTGCTCAGAGACAGCTGGAAGTACTTTTCTTTTCAAAGCAAAGCCATCAGTTTCGTTTTCCTGCTTTTTTTTTTGTTGTTGCCCACCCCAACTTGGCAACTAACCTACCTTTGGTGTTTTTTTCCTCTCTCGAAAACCAACAGCTCGAGGAGGGACAGAAACCGAACTGAGCTTCCACCTGTCGCGGACCGCACGAGGAGATGATGTCGTGTTGTACCTCCACAAAGACGCTCTTCCCACCGCTCAGTCCTTTGATCTGAAGGCCAACACTCGGGACAATACAACAGCCACCGCAGGTGAAGGTGGTTCCATGCTTCAGGTGGTGGAGCCGACCCCAGCAACCCGCAAGGATCAGGGCCAAGGGCAACCAGGGACCACCGCCTCGTTGCTGCTGACGGTGAGGACGAGGAGTGCTGCTGCTTCTGCTGGGGTTACCACGTGGTATGTTGGCCTGTACTCAGCCAATTATGTCTATGCCAGCCCTTATTGCCTCAAGCTCACGGAAGTGCTTCGTTTGGGTGAGTTGCATCTCTCTCTCTCTCTCTCTCTCTCTCTCTCTCTCGCTCCACCTCTCTCAACTGACCAGCTTTCTTGTATGGGTTGTTTACTTCTTAAGCTGATGAGGTAGAAGAGAATGGAGGGGGCATACAAGAGGTACAAGTAACAACAAGTCGCTTCTCGGCAATGGTCTCTTTTCTGCTTCGGCTTGTGACGCGTCTCTTGCTTCCTGTCGTTGCCATCTGCTTGTTGGCCCATCTCCATTTCAAAGCAAGACAGAACAACAAGCTTGCAACTTCATTTCTAAGAGTGGCCATTGCCCTCTTTTTATGCGGGGTTCTCATCCTTCGTTGGGGTAAATTCTATCTTCTATTCTTCTCTCTCGTGCTTTAGTTCTCTCACTCGACTAATTGTTGAATGAACGCAGACTTGGTATGGGAGTTAACGGCGTGGTGTGTGCTATTGGGAGGTGGCTACTGGCTTTTGATGTGGCAACAATTCAATTTTCGGGAAGTATTATCGGCAACGCCACCCAGCGTTAGAGGCTTATGGAGTGACTCAACTGCGACACGAACAAAGACAGAAGAAACTGATGGTCCAACCGCCAACAAAATATCAGACGAAGAGACAGAAACAGCGAAGATTGAACGAAATAGAGTGGCAGGTTTGTTAAACGTGGCTTTGAAGGAAAGCGGCTCGCCCTCTGGATTGAAAGCGGAAGAAGAGGCTCAAGTAGAGTGTCCCTTTGACTGGGAAATCGACTACTCGGAACTATCCTTGTCCGAGCGTGTTGGAGTTGGTAGTTTTGGAGAAGTGTACAAAGGCGTATGTCTCTCTTTCATAGTGTCTCTTTCGCTTTCCTCCGGTTCTCTTTCACGCTTATCTTAATGCTTTTATGTCTCGCCGTTAACAAAAAGGAATGGCATGGTCAATGTGTGGCTGTAAAGAAGGTGCTTTTTCCGATGCATATCTTGGATGAGGCACTAATACGAGATTTCCGAGATGAGATTGTTCTAATGAGCAAGCTTCGGCATCCTCAAGGTTCTCCCCCCCTCTCTCTCTCTCTCTCTCCCTCTCTCTCTCTCCCTCCCTCTCCCTCTCTCTCTCTCTCTTGAATGCAATTTAAGGTCTGTCTTATCATTCTCTTCATTTACTTGAATCCAAATCATTGCAGTGGTATTATTTATGGGAGCATGTGTTCAACCACCGCATTTATGTATAGTTACAGAGTGGATGCCACGTGGCAGCTTGTTTCATGTTCTCAAAGAGGGCTACGATGGCAGCCTTGGCTACAGATATGGATGGTTGCCAGCGAAAAACGAGGAAACGCCAATGCTCTCTCCAAGAGAACGGGTAAAAGAGGGAGAAGAAAAAAGCTCGGGTCGATATATGACAGAGGAGAAAGACAAAGAAAAGGAAGAAGGAGAGGAAAATAAAGAAGAAAAAGCAGATAACAAGAAAAGAAAGAACGGCAAAACGGAAGAAAATGGCAACAAACCGAAAACAAGGCAATGGTTGAAAAAGATATCAATTGGACGAACTTCAGGGCAACAAGTACAACAACAGCAACAAACAAACGCAAAACAAACACAACAACATCAAGTTATCAGCCTCAACAATAATCACAACAACGAACCACCCCTCTTAAACGTAAGACCCAGAACGCCGTCACACGTGAAAGCTCTTATAGATCACCAAAATAACCCTTCTTCGTCAGCGACAACACCACAAACCACATCGAACAAAGCTTTTCCGTTTGAGTTGGTGTTGAAAATGGCCCTCGATGCTGCTCTTGGTTTGGGATATCTCCATAGCCGAGATATACTCCATCGAGATGTGAAGAGTTTGAACTTGTTGGTGGACATGCATTACAACGTCAAGATATGCGATTTCGGTAAGTCTACTTTCTATGTGCTGAAATGATGAGGAATTAACACTGTTGTTTGGTGATCCATAAGGGCTCAGCAAGATAAAGCAGAAAGGCTCTTTGGCAAAAACGTCGTGTGGCACCCCTAATTGGTTTGCTTCCTTACTTTTCGTCTTTTGCCTGTTAGTCTTGTGTTCTTCTTTCTCCCTTCTTTTCTTGCTTTTTACCATTTTCATTTCTTAACTTTCAACTGACCAGGATGGCACCCGAGTTATTACGAGGAGAGCCTTATACTGAAAAAGTGTATGTTACATTTCTTACCTTCGTTATGTTTGCAACATTTAACCCTTAGGCAAAACCACGACCACAACTACAAAAGTGATGTGTACAGTTTTGGAATGATATGTTGGGAGATGATAACACAGCAAGTGCCCTTCGCTGATTTCAATACAGCGGAGATAAGGAAACAAGTAGGATGGAACCACAAACGGCCGGTCATTCCTCTTGACTGCCCCAAAAAGTTTGCTGCTCTCATCAAAGACTGTTGGCACAAGAATCCGAAAAAACGGTTTGTGTCGATGTTACTCTCCGTATCTCTTTGTGTGAGCTATTTCTGTGTTTTGACACTCTTTCTTCTGCCGTCCGCCTTAGGCCTTCATTCCAAGAGATAGTGAAGCGCCTGCAGACGTACCATCAGGCCTCTCCCCGTGACTCTTCGGATAGACTGGTGGACCTGTTCAAAGGAATTGTTGGCGGGTCTTGACTTTTCGCTCTAACAACAAAAAAGAAAGGAGAAAGTATTGGCAACAAAGAGCACATGGGTACCAAATGATAAAACCGAGCCTGCGGTGGACAGCTGCCCAAGAGAGTCTGAGTTATTGTTGAGATCGCAGTGGGTGAGGGCGGCAAGCTGGCCAAACTCGGCAGGGAAAGGCTGTCAAGGGGTTGAAGGAGCGAGTCGCAGTGAGTGAGGGCGGCAAGCTGTCCAAACTCTGCAGGTAAGGTTCGCTGGTAGCGGTGGGAGAAGGCAGAGGGGACACAAGACAATTCAGCTGCAAATAATCGGATATAAGCAACATATATTGCGATTTTTTCATAGTTATGTGGATGTCGAGAAAAATTCAGCCTTTCAGCCAATAAACAGCTTACAATTGGCACACCTATCGACAATTATTTGGTTGCCTATTTGCGATTTCTCGAGTTTCTACCGATAATTGTTCATGGCTTAACGATACTTTCCAAATCCAACAATAAACAGAGAACGAAAGAGAGAATATCGGCAAGAAGGAGGAGAGAGAATGATAGTGGTCGGCTTTGAGGGGAGCGCCAACAAGATCGGCGTGGGCATTGTGGACGGCGAGGGCAACATCCTCGCCAACGTGCGACACACGTATGTGACCCCTCCTGGAACTGGTTTCTTGCCCCGTGACACGGCGCACCATCACCAACAACACGTGTTGCCTTTGGTTTGGCCCTCTTTACTCCTCTTTTTTACTCTTTGTTTCTTCTTCTTGTTCTTCTTATTGTTCTTCTTGTTCTTGTTCTTGTTCTTGTTCTTGTTCTTGTTCTTGTTCTTGTTCTTGTTCTTCTTCTTCTTCTTCTTCTTCTTCTTGTTCTTCTTGTTCTTGTTCTTCTTCTTCTTCTTCTTGTTCTTCTTCTTCTTGTTCGTTCTTCCTCGTACTTCTTCGTTCTTACATGAACAACAACAGCTCGCGCAGGCGTTGAAAGAAGCCAATTTAACACCAAAAGAGATCGATGCCATCGCGTATACCAAAGGTTTGGTCTTCCTTCCTCCAAAGGAAGCCTCCGAAGGACAGAAGGAGAGAAAAGCAGACCAAAAAGAAAGAGGTTGTTGCGATGGCTGCTAAACTCATGGTTCCCATTTTTTGTTGTGTGCAGGGCCAGGGATGGGAGCGCCGCTGAGGTCGGTGGCTATCGTTGTTCGAACGGTTGCTCAGCTTTGGAAGAAGCCCATCATTGCGGTCAACCATTGTGTAGCTCGTATGCTTGCTGCTCTCCTCTTCTTCTCGTTTCTTTCTTCCAACAAAGCTTTTCAACAAAAAAAAAAAAAAAAATAGACATAGAAATGGGAAGACTGGTAACCAAGGCACAGAACCCAGTGGTGCTTTACGTCAGCGGAGGCAACACTCAGGTCATCGCCTACTCGTTAAAGCGGTACCGCATCTTTGGAGAAACCATCGACATCGCGGTGGGCAACTGCCTGGATAGGTTTGCGCGCATCGTGAACTTGTCCAATGACCCCAGCCCTGGCTATAACATTGAACAGATGGCAAAAAAGTATTTCTTCTCTCATTTCTCTCGCTCTGTTTTCTCTTTGGCTTGCTCCTAAACAGCAAACATACACAAAGGGGAAAGAAATACATTGAACTGCCCTATGTGGTCAAAGGGATGGATGTCTCATTTTCAGGTATTCTCAGCGCCATCTCCGATGTCGCCAACGAACAGTTGGCAAAAGGCCTCTGTACAGTGGAGGACCTCTGCTTTTCTCTTCAAGGTGACCAAACTCTTTCTTTGGCTTCTTCATCTCCCTCTCGTTTGTTCGGTTTTTTGCTTTCCTTTCTGTTCTCCCTATTGACATTCAGTTTTGTAAAAAGAAACAATCTTTGCGATGTTGGTGGAGATAACAGAACGTGCGATGGCGCATTGCGGCCAATCTGAAGTGTTGATTGTTGGCGGTGTTGGATGTACGTTCTGTTTCTTCCATCTTTTTTGTTCTTCTCCTGAGATTCCTTGCACTCTTTGTTGGATAACAGGTAACGAACGTTTACAAGAAATGATGGGCCAAATGGTTGCTGAGAGAGGTGGGCGCGTTTGCGGTATGGACGACAGGTATGTTGTATTATTGTCTGCTTCTTGTTCTTATTCGTATTGTTCTTTTTGTTCTGCTTCTTCTTTACTGAAAGCGAGTGATAAATAGATACTGCATTGATAATGGAGCAATGATAGCGTGGACAGGATTATTACAACACCAATCAGGCCAAACAACGCCACTAGAAGACACTTGGTGCACACAAAGGTTTGCTTCATATCTATTTTGTTCATTTTGTGTTGGCTATAGACGTTCGTTTGTTTTTGTTTTGGTTTGGTGTTTTATGTTGTGTTGCTGTTGCTCATTTTTTGACATTGTGTTGTTGGTGGGTTGGCAGATACAGGACGGATGATGTGGAGGTAACATGGCGAGATGATTAATTTTTCAGCTGTCTCCGATAAACCGAAACTTTTCACTGATGGTCGTTAGCATTGGTGGAAGGTGAGAGAGGAGAGAGGAGACAGAAGAGAGGAGAGAGGAGAGAGGAGAGAGAGGAGAGAGGAGAGAGAGGAGAGAGGAAAGAGCAGAGAGCAGAGAGCAGAGAGCAGAGAGCAGAGAGCAGAGAGCAGAGAGCAGAGCAGAGAGCAGAGAGCAGAGAGCAGAGAGCAGAGAGCAGAGAGCAGAGAGAGCAGAGAGCAGAGAGCAGAGAGCAGAGAGCAGAGAGCAGAGAGCAGAGAGCAGAGAGCAGAGAGCAGAGAGCAGAGAGCAGAGAGCAGAGAGCAGAGAGCAGAGAGCAGAGAAAAGAAGCAAAGGATGGAGTACATCGTAATATCTGGTCAAACTCCTTCAGTTGGTGGATACCAGCCAACATTTTTGTGTGAGCACCGCCTTCGAAGCGGAGCTAAAAGGTTACATGCCTCAACCGCCTTGCATGGTACGAATCCTTATGGGACGGACTTGCGTGCCTGTGAAGGTGTGAATTTCGGGTTTGTTGCAATCAAGCACAAGAAGTAATCGTCCAACAGCACCGATGACGTGTACGTATGCTTGCTTTCTCTTCCTTTCCTCTGCTCAAACGTGGCTGAACATGTCTACCTGACCAGTATTACTTTATGTTAGGAGATGTGTCTCCTCTGCAAGAAACAACAAAAGATCAAGATGAGCTACCCTCTTGCATTCGGCATCTACTGGGCCGGATGCCAGTTTCGTTTGTTTTGTCTGAGGTAGATGAAGGAAGATATCATCCACATCTGGTTTTGCGGCTCTGCAACCGTGCATTCACCGTTTCAGACTGTTGTCCCAACACACTAAGAGAAAGATTTTTTGGTGTACAGAGCCGAAGAGTGGAGGTGCAACTGGCCGAAAACCTTCAGAGCGGAGAGTTGGTGGTCCTGAAAATACGCCGAGACGGAAAGGTGAGCAAACAGGAACAAGAGCATGATGCTTTGCAAGCCTTGCGTGGTTGTGAGGGCATCGTGCAATTGTACGGCGAGACCGAATGCGGCAGCTTGGTGTTGGAGTACTTGGACCACTCCGTTCCTCCCAACGATCCATCCGTAACGATGTTTCGCGCTTACTTTTACCAACTGTTGAAGGTATATCCTCTCTCTATCATCCTTTGTTCTGAGTTCCCTCCTGCAGGCGCTGTTGGAATGTGAACGTAAAGGCATCGTCCATCATGACGTGAAGTCCACCAACATTATCTTCAAAGCCGATAAGGTTGTTTTCTTTCACCATTTTTATTTTGCTTTTTGTGGCTGCAACGGATACAGAGAACCGTGTTGATAGACTTCGATCATCCGCTGTTTGTAAGTCAACACAAATTCACCAGCAGCCGATGCACGCCGGGTTACACCCGCCGAAGCTTCATAGTGGCAGAAAGTAATTTTTCATTGCTGGTTCGGTCTTGCTTTATTGTATAATCCTTCTAGTTTTGCGCATAAAGAAAGGAAGATGCAGTCTCTCTCCCTCTCTCTGTCTCTCCTCTCTCTCTCTCTCTCTCTCTCTCTCTCTCTATGCATCTCCCTCTCTCTCTCATCTCTTCTCATGAGGAAAGAGTTCTGCTTGTCGACATTTTGAACGAAGGGACGGGAGTCATCGGATGGCTTCAATGGAGCCTACCGCTCCGTTGGGAGGAAAGCGTACAGCCTTGTCGGAGCAGCAGCTGCGCGCTCTCAGCATTGAACCTATTAGAGACATGAGAATGGGGGAGGACGGCCGGGTGGTGGTGGACTATCACGGAAACTCTTTTTGTTGGTGGGTGTCCGCCTTGTACGGGCACCGCCACTTTCGTGTGGGCACCGCTTTTGAGTCAGAGCTACGAAGATACATGCCTGAGCCACCAAGCATTGTAAGTGTTTTTATCCGTGTTACTTCGGTTTCTTACACAGTTGAATACAGCCAAGGTTTCGTTTGAGGTTCAGAGATGAAGTTTACGACTTTTACACGTGGCTCCCAAAGCTGCTTACCTTCAGCACAACAGACGATGCCTTTACATGTTGCCTTTCGACGTTGCTTGATCTCCTGCGCTCCAATTTCGCAAACGCTGACGACGCTGTACAGGCTGATGCTCCCTGCAAGCATGAGCTCAATCCTGCCCTGTATTCCTGCTTTCGAGTTGGTGCCCCTTCTCTGGCAATAGCATGGTTCTTGCTCCTTCTTTTGTTTTGCTGTTACTTTAAACTAACTGGTCCCTGTTCTTCCGAAGAACAGGGGAGGTGGACTAGTAGACGATGAGCCTCCTTCTGAAGCAGCAGATTATCTGCGAAGCCAACGTGATGGAATAGTGGGACTGAGCAAAGACGCCTTCCCTTCTTCGAGCTTTGACCTGGGCTTCATGAAGACGCGTATAAACGTGGAAAACCTGAGCATCTGTGATGGCGTGTACTTGGGCTTTATTACCATCTAGCATCAAACGCACCCCTCCACTAGCACCGCAGATATGTATGCTTCCTCTAACGTTCATTCATTAAAGAAGCCTAACTTACCGCCACTCGATGAACAGCAACGCATTGTGCTACGAGATGTATCTTCCATTTTACTTTAAACCTGACTGACTATAAACATCACAGGGGACCAGCTTCTTCTTATCTTCCGTGCACTATGGTACCTACGATTGCACGGCCTACATCTAGCATCGTCCCTGAAAGAGCCAGCAAACTTTATCCTGTTTGCCAACTATTACTCGTTTAGAGCAGGAGAACACCGCATTACAGATATCCCACGTAGTTGTGAGCCAACAACATCGCCTTACTCTGACGAAGGCGAGGAGGAGAAGGACGACGACTACAATAACACTGAGAACAAGAACGAAAACAACAACAACAACTACAACAACTGCCATGTAGTTGAGTGCTTGGAAAACAACCAAAAATTCGATTTGCTGCCTGACTTCATAAGCAAGGCTTGTCCTCTCTTCTCTATCCCTATCTCAACTGTAGCTTATGGAGTGTGTTATGCTACAGAGCCGAAGAGTGGAAATCCAACTGGCTAAGAACCAGCAAACAGGAGAAGTGGTTGCGCTGAAAAGACGGGCCGATGAAAATTACAGCAGGCAGGACCAGGAGTGCGAAGCTTTGCAAGCTTTGCGTGGCTGCGAGGGCATTGTGCGATTGTACGGCGAGACCACAGATGACGAGCTGGTGTTACAATACTTGGGTCCATCCGTTCCTCTCAACGATCCATCTGTCACATCGGAGATGTTTCGTGGATATTTTTCCCAGCTTTTGAAGGTAGTTCCACATGCTTCCTCGCTTCATGTCCTATGTGTTGCGAATCGCAAAGGCTAAATGTCCCTTCTGTTCCGAATGCATCAACAGGCACTTTTGCAATGTGAGCGGAAAGGCATTGTTCATCACGACGTGAAGGCCGCCAACATCATTTTTACCGCTGCTAGGGTTTGCTCTTTGGTTTTTTGTTTCGTGCTGTTGGTTCCGCTGTGCTGTTTGTTGTCGTTTGTTTTATCACCGTTGGTGCTACCAATAACAATCGGAGGGGTTGCATCAACCTACAGAGAACGGTGCTGATAGATTTCGATCACTCACTGTGTATTGGTAAAACGGGGTGGACGCCAGGATACACCCCGCCGGAGCTTCACAGCGGAGAAGCTGTTGTCAGAGCCAGCAGCGCCATCGATGTGTGGAGCGCTGGAATCGTTTTGTTGGAGGGGGTATGCTCCATCCCCTTGCATCTGAATCTCCACACTTCTTTGCTCAACTCAATGCAATCCCTCAAAAGTTATTGTGCATCTGGCTCAAGCGCGATGATGTTGCACTTGCCATGGTGAAGAGGTTGCACAAAGCGCCTCCTGGCAAGACACTGTCCCACCTTTGTGATTGGATAGATGCTTTGGAGTACGCCCTTTTCTTCTTTACCTTCCTGTTTTTCTTCTTCATCTTCTACTTCTTTTGGAGGTGTTAACAACTGACGACATTCTTCTGTTCAACAACAAACAAACAAAAGAGAGAGGAAGGATCACAAGTTCGAATACATCTCCTTCCTGCCCACTCCTGGTTGTCCCAATCGGTACTGGCGCCCTTCTCCTCACTGCTGCGAAGAGGCCTTCCAGTTGGCCCGATGGATGCTGGCCATCAAACCCAAAGACCGACCTCGGCTTGAAGAGGCTCTTCAACATCCCTTTTTTTCTCCGCAAGAGTTCAAGTGAGTGAGACAATGGTTCTTGTATTGTGTATGCTGGTTCTGTCTCTCTTTTGTTGAGTCTCTCTCTTTCTCTCTTCTGGTCAACTCTGAAAGAGAGGCAGAACCAGTTCAACTCTCTCTCTCTCTCTCTCTCTCTCTCTCTGCATCTCAAGAAGGCAATAGAAAAAAAGGAGAGTTGGAGGGAAATAACATATCTACAAAAGTGGCAATAACAATAAGAGGCATCCAGGAGGTGCCCGAAACAAAAACAAAAAAAGAATAGGAACTACGATGTGGTCTTCTCCAACGAAAGTGCACCACTGCTGTTCGATCCGTTCTCCACTTCCTTTTGCTTGTCCTTTTCCTCGCAGCTCCGAAGCATGTGGTGATGTGAGGAGTTGCCATTGTTGTTGTTTTCTCCTTTTCTTCTCTTCTTTGGCGTTTGTTGTTGAACAGTATTGCTGTTGCTGCTGGACAAAAGCTCGTTAAGATACTGTTGAGAGCGCTCGCTCTCCCAAATGCGAATGGTGTGGTCGTCGGATGCGGAGGCGAATTGGTAGGGATTGGTTGGGTTCCAGCTCACGCAGTTGACGGTGCCCTCGTGCCCCTCCAATGCGTAGAGCAACGTTCCGTGTTCTCTGTTCCATATATACACCTTATTGTCTAATGTGTTCAATGATATTCATTTTAAAGTTGATGTTAGTGAAAAGAGAGAGAGAGAGAGAGAGAGAGAGAGAGAGAGACGAAGAGAAAGAGAGACGAAGAGAGAGAGAGAGAGAGAGGGAAAAGGAGAAAGAGACAGATATAATTGCAGAACATAAGAAAGAGAAGGCTGCAAATAGAAAGATACCTTCACTGCCGCTTAAAATAAATGCCTGGTTCGCTCCGCCAAAGCAAGAGCGGATGACGAAACGTCCCTGCTGTTGGCCTTCGTACTTTTGAACCATCATTCGCGAGAGAAGATTCCAAAGATGAATCTCTCGTGTAGAAATGTTAACCAGCACGTGCATGCTGTCCTCCGATATACTTATCGATGTAATCGCCTCCGTCTCAGGTAAACTGTTAACATGCCTCCTTTTGTTAGAATAAAACGAATAAAACAAGAAACAACACACGAAAGAAAAACGTACGTAAACTTTTGGTCGGTTTCCAAGTCAAGAACGATGAGATGCATTTCTTGACAAACGAGAACCAGCCATTTGCCATCAGGACTTATCGCCAAGTCGTTGATTTCCGATGAAGCAATGTCATAGCTCTTCACGAATTCTCCTTGTACATTCTGTCCGTGAGCAAAATAAAAGCAAGAAACAAAATAGAGTTCCTTTTTTGATCAGAAGAGATTAAGTGCTTAACGGAAGGAAAGGAAGAACATACCCAGACATAAACTTGTCGATCGAGGCCACCCGTTACAAAAAAGTTGCCGTCGGGCATCCACGCGCATGCTGTTATCGCGTCCGTATGTTTTTGGAAGCTATGCATCAATGTCCCTGTCTCTACATCCCACAACCTTACAGTCGAGTCGTTAAGACCGCTCGTTAGAAGCAACCGGTCGTCCGGGCTCCACGATAAATACCATGTGCTCTTTTCATGACCAGAAAGTATGTGCAGTGGTCGTACCGTCTGTTTTGTTTAAACACACCAGAATTAGCATTATTGTAATTGAGAGAGAGAGAATAGGGAGCAAAAACAACAAAAGAATCGAGAAAGAAGAGAAAACAGAGGATGCTTACATCTTCTTCCAAAATCCAAATAATAGCCGTTTTATCTCTAGATGCTGAGGCCAAGAACTTGCCACCGTGAGAAAATTGGAGGAACCAAACCTCATCGGTATGCTGTTTAAGTTCATGTTTTGCTTTGCTTGGTATCTTATCCCTTTAACAACAGCGAAATTTGAAACATTAAAATATATTACATTGAGAGGGAGAAAGGGAGTGAGTTACCGTGGACAAAAATGATCCTCAAATAAAGAAATGCTGTTGTCTGTTGTGTTGTGATGAAGGCAGGTGCCCTTTTGCAACTCCAAGGCCTGTACCACCAATGTCTCCAGTCTTCGCTCTGGCAATAATACATCCGCGGATATAAATTCTGATGTATGCAAGTTTATTTATATTAGATTGAAAGCAAAAGAACGAGAGAGAGAGAGAGAGAGAGAGAGAGAAGGGGAAAAACCGAAAAGAGAAGAAAAGCAGAAACAGGGGAAAGAAAAAGGTGTAAAATACATACGCCGCAACTGACGCAAAAGGTTGTGTCGAGAAGAGCCATTAACTCCATCCCAATTGAGTCTATGATAAAGCTCCTCTTTATCGGTAAACATCACCAAACTTTAAATAAAGGAAAGTCAGAAGGGCAATTTCAAAATAGACAACGTAAAAAGAATACTACAACGTGCTAAGTTTGGTAAGACGAAGATGATTGCAATTGAGCGGTGCAATTCGTGTGCGCAAGCATTGGAGTGCCTGCTGCACATTTCCCTTTTCCAGAAGTTCCAAATACTCTTGTTCGTAAATGAGAAAGTGTGCACTCTGCATCATCAAGCGAATCATTCAAGAAAAACACATTTGAATTAGCGAACGACCGTATGCAGGATGGGAGACCAGAGGGAAGAGGAGAAGAAGAGAGAGGGAGAGGGAGAGAGAGCTGGAGTTGGGCTTACTGCTAGGTCTTGTTTATTGCTAATGATTTGAGAAAGCAAGGAGGATGCCTTTGTCGAAGAAAAGTTAGACTGACTCATCCAAAAATTGTTTCACACCAACCAAGAAAAAAAACAAACCACCAAAACAATTCAAAACATTAGATTTCAAAAGAGAAGACATACCTTGCTCCAACGGCCATGTAAAATATCGGCGCAAAACTCAGTCACGGCTTTGGATTGCAATTCGATTAAAGATTCTTTAGACAAAAGTTGAGCGCTTTGCCTATTCAATACAAATCGTCAGCAACGAAAAACAAGAAAGGAAGGCGAGAGAGAGAGAGAGGCCACGTACGAGTAGCCAAGATCATGCAAAGCTTGAATAATGAGTCGAACATAGTCTTCTTTTCTGATAAGCGGATGGCATTTGTAACCTTTGGAATTAGTGCCACTGACAAGACCATTCATAGCGGAGCTGCTACCACCGTTTTCCATATCGTCCTCTTCCTCTTCCTCTTCTTCCTCTTCTCCTCCTCTCTTTTTGTCCTTCTGCTCCAAACTATCGCTATCGCTGGAGCTGCCAGTAACCTGGTGGCGCGCCGCCTTTGTTACTCTCTTTCCGTTCTTCTTTCCTTTTCTCTTTCGTTTGCTCCTCTTCCTAGAAGCACTCACAGAAGTTGTAGAGGTTGTCTCTCCCCTGTTTCTCTTAATGCTTCTTTTACTGTCTTCTTCTTCTTCCTCTTCTTCTACTTCCGCTTCTTCTTCGTCTACTTCCTCTTTGTATTTTCGCTGTGGTTCGTCTTCGTCCGCACCTCGCCTGTTTTTTCTCTTCCTGCGAGGTGGACCACCAGCCTGCAGCTGAAGTGTTCTTCTAGAGCCCTCCACGATAGCAGCTCCTTTTCTCTGTTGGGCAACACACGCTGCTTGAAACCTGAAGTAGTAGAGGAAACTAACCAATGCTCGCAGCGATTCTCCTTTTTTTCTCCTTTTTGAGGGATTAAAAAAAGGGGACTGCGACTAGTGAGTTCCTCTCTGCTTTGGTTGGCAGCGCTGTTTCTCCGTTGTCTCTTCCTTCTGCACACGTAAGTCCGTTTTGTTGATGAAACCTCCTTCTCTTCGCTTTCTTTGATCCCTGCTTGTTGCAAGAACAAGAACAAGAATAACAAGAAGAAGAGAACAAACAGAGAGAAGAAAGAGAACGAGCGAACGAAGCGAAATGATAGAAGAGGAGAGAGAGAGAGAGAAGAGAGAGACAGGAGAGAGAGAAAGAAGAGAGAAGAGGAAACAAGAGAGGAGAGAGAGTTAGAGAAAGGCAAAAAAAAAATACTAACAACAGAAAGACGTTTCGGAGGTCAAAAGTGGAGTTTTGGGCTGCGCACTTCATTTGATTCCCTCCAAAATAAAATGCACCCACAAAAAGCTTGAAGTGAAACAAAATCAAAGAGCGAGAAATCTCCAACATGAAGATCATCAGTTTGCCCTTTACACTCACACTCAAAGAATCAAATAAAAAGATTTGGGGTTCACTCTCCACAATAATACAGGTGAAAAAAACAACAACAGAGAGAGAGAGAGAGAGAGAGAGAGAGAGAACAACAGGAACAAAGAAGAAGAACGCATAATGAAATAAGAATATTTAAAAAAAGAGTACCGCAAGTAAGCTGCAGAGAAGAAGGACGACGCGTGGTTGTGGTTTCTTTTTTTCCCCTTTCTTCTTCCTTCCCACGTGTGCGCTCCCTTGGTTCCGGAAGACAAAGACAAGCCCCTTCAAACTTCCCCCTATGAGAGTTTTGTGTTTTTTTTTTTTTTTGGCTTGCTTTCTCCCACTTTTCCCTTCCTTCCTCTTCCTTCCTTCCCTTTCCTTCCTTCCCTTTCCTTCCTTCCCTTTCCTTCCTTCCCTTTCCTTCCTTCTCTCTTCTTCAATTACTATTGGGAAACAAACAGAAAAACCCCCCAATACCGGAAATTCCAACGTGATTATGTCATGTAATGACGTGGCATTCTTCCATTGGATTGCAAATTGACTCAACTCCGAAAATTCCCTTTTCTCGAGTTTTCCTGTGAATTATTCTCACGTCGTCCTGAAAGAACCCTGCCTTCGCCGAATCTCTCTCCTCTTTCCTCTCTGCTCTCTGCCTGTCTCCTCTCTGCTCTCTCCTCCGTGCTCTCTCCTCTCCGGTCTGCCTCCACCTGCACGTGGGCCAAAGAAGCAGCAGCAGGCCGAAGGAAACTGCTGGCTAATCCAGAGAAAGGCAATGGCAAACCAAAGCCATGGGCCCATACGTACCATCCATGGGCTACATCCCTTCTCTTTAAGCTCCACCGAAGAAACAACAACCACAACAAACGACCGCAGCAGCACGACCACTCTTATATATACACTCTTATAAAGAAGATCTTCTTAGATGCAAGCTTCTTCCATTTGGACGCAGAGCGTGAGGAACGTGCCGACCTTTGCCAAGCTGCAAGGCAGCGTGCCGCGCGTGGACGTGGCGGTGGTGGGCGCCGGCATCGTCGGCCTCTCCACCGCGCTCAGCCTCAAGGAGCAGGGCAAACGGGTGGCGGTGCTGGAGGGCGGCAGCGTGGGCAGGGGCATCTCCGCCTTCACCACCGCCAAGCTTAGCTCCCTTCACAGCCTTTGCTACACCAAGCTGATGAAGGAGGTCGGGCTGGAGGGGATCAGGGCCTACGCCGACTTTAACGAGCGGGGCATCGACTATGTGGAGCGCAATGTCACCAAGTATGCCATCGACTGCGACTTTGAGCGCGTGCCTAACTACACCTTCACTTTCCACGGAGACATGGTCTCCACCATCGCTACAGTAACCCACCCTTCTCTCTCTCTCTCTCTCTCTCTCTCTATGCTCTGCCTCTCGTCTGTTGTCCATTCGTTAACGTGATGCTCGTGCTCCCGACGAATGCAAGGAAGTGGAGGCAGCAAAGGCAGCAGGCCTGGCGGCGTCTTTCACGCAAGAGACGGACCTGCCGTTCCCGGTGCGTGCCGCGATACGAGTGGAGAATCAGGCGCAGTTCAACTCGTATGCTTACTGCCTGGGGTTAGCCCGTGCCGTCCAAGGCGAAGGCTGCGATGTGTATGAGCACTCGCGAGTGCAGACTGTGAGCGAGGCCTCGCCTCACCGTGTGGTCACCGAGGATGGCAGCATCGAAGCGGACTATGTAGTGTTAGCCACGCACTTGCCCATCTTGGATCGCAGCAACCACTTTGCGTTCTGCAAGCCCGTTCAGTCCTTCTGTATGGCCTGCACTTTGGAAGATAATTCTAAAATGCCACGGGTAAACGCTCCCTCCTTCCTTCCTCCTTCCTTCCTTCCTTCCTTCCTTCTTGCTTCCACGCTACTGACAGTCAATCAAAACAAGGCGATGTATATAACTGCGGAGACAACGCCAACGCTCTCCGTGCGTTCTGCCAACAACGGGACGGTGCTGGTGGTAGCGGGAGGGGGAACCAATATGGGCGAGTTCCCATCAAACAACTCTGAATTACTCTACAAAGACGTTCGTATCTCTCTCGTTCTCTCTCACCCTTTTGGGTATATCGCCTTATCATTAACTCTGCCGTTTGTCTTTGTTAACAGTTGGAAGAACTTGCAAGAGAACATTTTCCAATCAAAGACGTAGTCTCGCGTTGGAGTGGAGAGGACTACATGCCTGCTGACAGCATCCCATACATTGGTATTTCATCTCCATTCCTGTTCCTGTTTTCTCTCTTGTTCAACTTGCTCACCAAAGTACATATGATACAAACACAGGCTATTTGTACAGAGGAACAAAGAGCATATTCACAGCAACGGGCATGAAGAAATGGGGCCTGGCACATGGCTCCGCAGCGGGCATGCTCATCGCCGACCTCATCGACGGCAAGGAGAACCGAGAGTGGCACCACCTCTACGACGCGAGGCGTTGGCACCTAATGAGCTCGCTGCCCAACCTCGCCAAGTTCCAGGCCAAGGTGGGCGCCCACTTTGTGGGCGACAGGGCCAAGCACATCGCCAAGGTGCCGGACATTGAGGAGCTGGTGAACGACACTGGCGCTGTCTGCAAGTATCGCGGCAAGTTGGTGGCGGCCTACAGGGACCCCGAGGGCAGGATGCACGCTGTCTCTCCGACGTGCACCCATCTTGGCTGCCACCTCCGTTGGAACCAAGGCGATCGCGCCTGGGATTGTCCTTGCCATGGCTCTCGGTTCTCTGTCAAGGGAGAGGTCATCCACGGACCTGCCGTCAAGAAACTGGAGTCATACCTCTAACTTTGGTTGTGATGAACTCTTGTCGAGTTCATCCTCCTTCCTTGTTCATACGTTTGTTTACGCGCGTTCAACATAGATTTAAAGTAACGTTAACGTTAAGAGTATTGTGTTTCTATGTATAATATGCGATGTACAAGAAAGCTAGACAGATATACAGAAATAACAAGAGAGAGGTGGAGCAGCTGGCAGTGGCGTCCTTTACGCCAACCTCTTCCTCTTCTTCGTAAGATAAAAGAAGAGAGAACAGAGAGAGAGATGAAATAGCAAGAGAGAGAGAGAGAGAGAGAACAGAGAGAGAGAGAGAGAGAACAGAGAGCACTGGCTACGCCCACCATGAAAGAGAAATAGTCACACAGAAGAAAGATTCAGAAAGGGCCCGGTTTGCAGCTGCTGTTGGCTGTTGCTGTTATTGTGCTTTGGAGAGAAAGGTTGTCCATTCAATCTGCGCGTTGGTGCTGCAGTGGAAAGGTGGAGCTGTGGAGTTGGTCCGCATCTCTGATTGAGCTGCTGAGAGAACTTTTGGGAAGAAGAAGGAGACGGAGTACTGGGAGGAGAAGGAAAAGGTCTGGAGGTTAGTGTTGCTGTGGAAGTTCCTCCTTCCAACGAAGATGTGAGCGGGATAGGAGCTGGTGTTGGTAACGGGGAGGGAAGGAATTGGGGAGAGGGATAAGGCAGAACAGGTGCATCGCCAGTGTTAGTAGAAACGGCGTCACCACTGATAGGTGAGGAGTAAGAGGAAGGAGAGGAAAGCTCTGGAGATGAAGAAAAGCCGGGATAGCCTTTTTGAAGGTCACACTGCTTTTTCAAGATACGAGGAGGCACCGGTGGAGGACCTTCCCACCGCCGCTCTGCCGCTGACGCAAGAGCGCGACCTGTTGTGCTGGCAGCAACAGCAGCGTCGTCGTTGGCTTGCACAGAAGTAGGCACCGAGTTGCTGCGACGATGCTGTCGTACAAACATGCCAGTTGAAGCTATTGTGGAGTGAGAGTTGAAGGTTGAAGCTTTGTAAGGAGGAGGAGGAGTAAGAACAGGAGTGGGTTTGGAAGCAGGAGGGGAAGTGAGAGTGGTGGGAGTTGGGAAGATAGTGTTGTGCCTAGCGGGTCGCTCTGGCGGTTCTTTCTTTGGCGGAGTGGTATGTGCCTTTCGTCTGCTGCTATTAGCACTACCGGCTGAATTTGGAAGGATAAGTGTGGATTGTGGCAACTGGAGAATGATGCTGCTAGCATCGAACGAACGGCTGCGAGCTCTTGCCGTGAGAAAAGGAGGCCGCGTGGTTGTCACAAAGGTGCCTCCTCTTTCTCGTGAACGAGGAGGTACAGGAGGTGGTTGCCCTTTTTGGCAATTGCTAGTGGTGGAAGTAAGAGTGGGGTAGGCTTGAGAAGGAAGTGGAGGGATAGGCTTGTTGCCTTTGGCCAGGCCTCTTGGGCGTATGGGTGGCCTTCGTGGAGTAACGATGCCTGTTTGTAGTTGTTGTGGAATGAATTCGGCGGGAGAAGATGTAGCAGGGAGGGCCTTCTCCTCGAAGCCTTCTTCCGTGAAGCCATCGCCGCTGGCTGAGTCCATCAACAGAAACACACTCTGCTGACGAGTCAGCGATATCCGTCTTTCATCGTAGGTGAGATAGTCCGGATCTCGTTCTTCGCCTCTGGTGCTGTATATCTGTCCTCTTCTTCTTCCTCCACTGATGGTGCCAAGTCCCACCGCCGAAGGAGAAGAGTTCAGCGGCTGGGGGGGCAGCGAGCCTCCAGTAGGAACGTGCGTATGGTGTTGGCCTGTGGCAGATGCTACGTTGGGTGTTGCAACTGTATTGGCACGAGTCTGGTGACTGCCATCAGCGTAAACAGTGACTGTGCGAGCGGCCGGTTGGTTCTTCTTTAGCACAGCAGCCAGTCGCACCAGCTCCTCGTCAATCTCTCTTTGTGTCTTTTGGCCGGTTTCAATTCCCTCCAGCAACGCTTCTTCTTGCCAAGAAGTTACTCCGCTTTTCTTGTGCTTGCCAGCCGCTGTGGCTTTGCGATGGTAGCACGCTTGTCTTTGTTTAAAACAAATCAGAAAATATATTAATGATACAAGTAACAAAAAAGAAGAAAGAAAGGCGAACGAAAGGACTGACGACAGAAGAACGAGAAAAGAAAGCAAGGAAAGAAACAGGAGAGTAGGCAAAAAAAAAAAGACAATAAAGCCTCGAGGAGGGAAAGAGAAAGAAGAAGGAGAGGTACTGTATGGTCTGTATCCAGTTATTCTTCATGGTTTGCGTCAGAACAGCGAAAACGTAGTGATAGTCATTGGTGAACACATCAAACGAGTGCTTGTGCTTCATGGTGGTGGGAGAGGGACGCACTATCAGGTTGTCCAACGAGAGGCGAACGCATCCCTCTCCAAGCTCTTCTTCGTTCTTTTTGGTGTTAGAAGATCAGAAAGGAATGGATTGCGAAAAACAAACATCAAAAAAAAAGGAGGAGGAGCAGCGCATGCATACCCGTTGACGCATGGTCTTGTAGACAAACAGAAAGGCAGGGGTTAAGACCAAGTAGCGCTTCTTCCACAGGTGAAACAACCGCTTCTTCATCTTGAAGGCATGTCCCTCCAGCAAAACCTTGTTATCAGGGCGCTGTTGCTGTTGCTGTTGTTGCTTCACCATCAGCTCCCTCGCTGCCTTGAAATTCATCTTTGTTTTTTAAACGCTACAAGTTCCCTCTCTCACACTTTGCCGAAGTGGTCAGGGACCAAAAAAAAAAATAATAATAGGTTCGGGGGTAAAGGGGATCAGGTAGTCGACTATTTCTTTCCTTCAACGTGGAGACTTCTTCCCTCCTCCACCTCCTCCTCCAAAGTTTTTTTTTTGTATGCCTTTGGCTGCTTTGTTAACCGATGCTCGTCGTGAGCATAACAGGTCCTGGTTTCGATTTTCGTTGATGTTGCGTGCGACCGAGCGTAGGGATTTTTCGTTCCTTTGCTCTCTTTGCCCCTTAACCTCTCTCTCGCGAGAGGACGCGTCGCCACCGTGACGCCACATCCGGCTGAAAAGAAATGGCAAGGGAAGAAAGGGCAGCGAAAAAAGTCCTTGCGTTTCCCCTGCTTTCTCCAGCGGGGAAAATTAGTGTCGACAAAGACGACCGCCAAACCCAACCATCGCGCGTTGCTCATCGATTGGATTGCATGGGGGGGGGATGGCGTTTCGGAGATGGGGGGGGGACAAACAGGCAGGGCATTTTACAGCTTCAACACCAGTGATCGAACCAGAGATGAAGAACAATCATTTGATAGCCTTTGAAGCAGAGCATTAACTAGAACCAAAAAAAATCACCAGAGAAAAAAAAGCGAAACATAAGCTCTTTCGTCACACGACCAAGGCTATCGGTATGTCCCCAGATTTTTAACGCCACTCTATACTTTCTTTCTTGTCGTTTCTTTCTTTCTTTCTTGTCGTTTCTTGTCGTTTCTTTCGTTTCTTGTCGTTTCTTGTCGTTTCTTGTCGTTTCTTTTTCTTTTCTTTTCTTTCTTTCTTTCTTTTCTTTCTCTTTCTTTTCTTTCTTTCTTTTTCTTTTCTTTCTTTCTTTCTTTTCTTTTCTTTCTTTCTTTCTTTCTTTCTTTTTCTTTCTTTTCTTTCTTTTTCTTTCTTTTCTTTCTTTCTTTCTTTTTTCTTTTCTTTTCTTTCTTTTTCTTTTCTTTCTTTCTTTCTTTCTTTTTCTTTCTTTCTTTCTTTCTTTCTTTCTTTCTTTCTTTCGGCTTGCTAACTTTCTGCTAACCAAGCAAAATCGTTTCTCTCACTTGTTGCTATTGTTTTGTTGTTGTTGCAGCGTCACAAGAGGATTACGGCACCGTCTCTCCCCCGCCAACAATTGATGCTGATGTTTGAGCAAAAGAAGAGGCACGGCGTTGGCACTGCAGCTGTTCTGCTCTTTGAAGCAAATCCTTCCAATATAAGTCATCGTCAGCCATTCCAAGGAGCATACAAGCATAGTTGTTGCAAGAGAACGGATCAGGAGGAGACACCTTGATGGCATAAAGGTAGAACCGCTGAGCCTCCTCATAGGCGTTAAGATGGTAGAAGAGAAAGTCAGGGCGCCAACCTTAAACTCTTCCTCCGCGTTGGCCACGCCGTTTCTCCATCCATCCATCCGCCACACGACGAAGTTACTACGGTCTTTCTTTTTTTGTAGACAAATTGCGAGGGGTCTTCCCAAATAACTCAGCTCTTTTCCTCCCAAATGCCCCTTGAAAAGGTGTGTGCAGGGGCCTTCTACCGAAAGTAGCACTGTATCCGAGTGGTGTGTGTGAGAGGTTGATGTCCACTCTTCGCAACGTATCATCATTGCGCTCTTTGCCGTCATGTGGCAAGAACAGAACTCTCGCGGTGGCGCTGCCAGTGGGTGGGAAAAAAACCCCTGTAAGGGGGCTGATCAAAGGGAACAACAGGCTGCTCTTGGTCAACAGCAGGCGGTGTGCCTTCCCCACTGCGCAGTTGAGGCGAGGTTTCATGTGCTCAGCCCGTACGTTATGCGTTTTTCCCGTTGCAACAACCAAGTTTTTATTCCTTTTGTTTTCTTTTTTTGAGGCCCGTTGGCCCACATTTCACAGGGCTATCATGAGGTCGTTGGGGCTACACCGTCTGCAACAGCAGCACCCGCAGCCCAAGGGTTTAAGTGGCTGGACGACTTGGCACGAAGGCGAGAGGAACAAGCGGGCTTTACGTTCAAAGAAAAAGATTCGAAACCCTTTGCATTGGGGGTTGTGAAGATTGTTGCTGGCCCTCCAGTTGGCAGAGAGCAAACCGTCCAAGATTGTTTCAAATCTTGGTCCCGCCGTCTTCAACAGAGGCGCCCGAGCACGAACCCTACGGACCGCATTGCTAACCACATGACGGCTACACATTCTTCACCCGGAGGGGGAAAGACCACACTTTTGGACTACTTGGCACTGTACCTGCAAGACCTGTTGCACCTTTGCGAAGACGAGGAGTTAAAACAAATCTTACAGAGGGCTGTTCCCATCTCGATGACCTTCAACGGAGGCACCAACCTGCGAACTTGGGAATTGGATGATACCCCTCAATTTAACCTTTTGCTGCGCGTATTATTTAGGTACCGGCCTCTTGGCTTTGCTCTAACTGTTTACCTTTTTTAACTCACCTTTTTTTTTGGTGCAAGCTACTATTGTGACCCAGCTAAGTCTTCCTATGAGGCATTCTACTGGTTTGTTGCCCCAATGTTGCGAGGATTACCAGGCTTGTCCCTCCGGAGCTTTCTTTCCATCGTTGAAGCCCCAGTCATCTTGCTCCTGGACGAGCTGATGAAGGCAGGATCGGATGAGCGATGTGGTGCCATCCTCTCTGAAATTGGCAACGGTTCTTCTTTCCCTTCTGTGTGTGTGTGTGTTCACTCTTTTAATGTGCATTTCAAACAGCCCTGAACGAGGTAGAGGACTTCAATGTTCTGGTGACCACGCTGGACACAAACCCTCTTAGTAGGTTGACCACCTCCTCGGGCTGACCCATCAACTGGATTTTTCTGTCTCGGCTCAGTTTGAAGGACTCGCTCACCCTTATTGCTGCCTGCAGATCCGCAGTGCCACAAGCTGGTTCGAAAGAAGGCATTCAGGTGGCCAAGCTGAGGTGCGTCCGGCAGGCAACCTCGGACTGCGTCGGCCATCCTCGCTCTCTCCAATACTTGGCGGACGTGTTGAAAGCCATGACCGATGAAGAGATTCATGCCATGCACCAAAACCACACCAGTTCTGAGACTTATGTGGCACTAATGAAGAAAGTGGTGGAACAGGCCATGTTCTGATTGGGTGCCAGCATCGTTAGCAACAGGGCATTCATTCTTCCTGCTCTTCGAGGGAAGGAGGTGGCCCTGAACGCAACGCCTGCTAAATCAAAAAAGCAGACAATGCCTAACTGGGACGACCATACTCGAGAGGAAAAGGTGAAAGTGCTGCTATTGAAGATGTTAGAGAGTGCAAACGACAACCATGCCTCAGCAGGAGAGAAAGGAGAAATGCAAGAACACTTTCACACTCATTGGGAGGTACTCCATCGCCTTCTACACCGTCCTGGGAAGCCCATAAAGTTACAGAACATCTACAACGCGCAAGCCCTTGTCAACACTTTCTTCTCTGAAAACATAAATTTCTTGTGCACACACAAGTACCCGCCCTTCGTACTTGATGCCAACTTTGACCTCAACCATAGTTTTCCTTCTTCTGCTTTCTGTGACCAAGCATTGGCAGCAGCGATGGGCAAGCGGGACAGCACGGCCTACTCGCAGCTGATGCTTCGTTGCGGAGGCTCCCAGCCTGGCTTCGATGCGGTCACCTTCAAAGAATCTGTTTCAGATGGACTAATTGCCCTGAACATTGAGTGCCGCTATTCCACTCCGACCACCAAGGGTATCCCTTCGTCTGCCAACCGGCCACCACCAATGAACAAGTCAGGACCCTTGCGGCTCACCCTTGCCTCGGTCTTCAGCAAATACAGGCACACTATGAATTGTTATGAAAAGTTGTTTGCAACAGGTCTGCACTGCTCTTCTTCTTGCTTGGTTGTCAGGCTTTTCCCTTTTCTCATACCTTTCATCAAAAGGGCCAACCAACACCCCAACAGCCCCAACAGAAGGGATTAGGCAAGGGCTACAGAATCTGAACCACGTTTTCTTCGTGATGGCTGCCTTCCGTGATCTCTCTTTCGAGCTTCCTCCAGCCCAGCCCACCACAGAGACCCGTTACACCATGGAGGACCTCATTGCTGCCATCAACACCATTGAAAGCAATCACCGGGGTTACAAACGCAACATTCTGTCAGCACTGAACAAGCATGGGCACAGCTGTACTTCCCTGGATGCCTTCCTTTCTCTCCGGGCGGGAAAGGAACTGCCCGCAGACCCAAAGCTCTTTGCAGCCTTCCTGCCACCTCGCGTGCTGGTGCTGGATCGTGACCGCCTGACTGCATTGTATGGACCGTCATTGGCCTCTCGCCCTGCATTCCTTGCCCACCAAGCGGAGGAAGAGTCCACTTGTTGAGGTTGTGCTTCACCCCTTCTTCTGTTGAAAAGAGAGAGAATATACAGAGACTTTTGTTGTTGCGGTATTCAAGACCGATGAGCATGTGAATGACTTTCTTTGCCGCAATGGCCTCGGCGCATTCCTTCTCTCCAATTCTTTTGCGTCCTCTATTTTTTTTTAACGCCAAAAAGCAAGCAAACAATTTTATTTCGTAAAATATCGATTTTCTGTCGAAGTTAAAATATTTTAGTTATTACTATGATAATTGTTTATGTCACAAATTTCGTTTCGGTGATAATTATTCATTTTGAAAAAATTAATTTTTTGTTGTTTGAAAAAACAAATGAAAGAAACGAAAAGCAACACCCTTTTGACCTCGTTCGACCACCATGCGACCGTCGCTGGCTGGAGTCATCAGGATTACATCCTTCACTTCGAAGGACAACTTTGCGACAATGCTGAAGTCGTTCGCTGCTTCCTTGAGCAAAAACGTACGAAAGGTGGAGTCCTACTAACCCCCATGGAGGCAAAAACACAACATTCACTGCTTCCGGCATTGTGACAGAGTGACTGCAAAGATAATGAAGCTTGGAAACCTCCAGATGAACGTTGCTGAGTCTGTTGACGCTTGGAACTTGCGAGTGTGAACAGCGCGAGAGGCTTTCCTCACGGATTTCAGCGAGACTCAGGTCTTAGAGAAGTTCGTTGAAGAACGTGTGTTGTCTGGACTGTCCTTCCTCTGGAAATCTTCATTGACATCCTCGGCAGACAAAGGCCGCGCTGGACTCCTGGCAGATAATAGCTTTATCTGACAAACACTTCTACCCAAAGGAGTGAAAATAAGTAGTACCAGGATCTCGACTATGGCTTGGTTGTAAAATGGCTTCTTGTTCTTGATGATTTTGATATTGTCTGGCTCAAGCAAGTTTTAGTTTTCCCACCAAAATTTGTATGGTGAGAGTTAAATTTGCTTGAGCTGACCAATAGCAACAAACTCTTGCTTCTGGCAGTCAAAAGCCTTAACCACACCCTTAAGAAGCAGCTCCAAAAATTCATGGATAGCAGGCAACAATGGCCCCACAACTCTGTTGGTAAAATCACTAACACTTATCTCAAGATCCTCATGTTGGATCCGTCCCGGACCCTCAACTCTCTTTTCTTTTGTATCCCCCATCCTTCCTTTCTCCCTTTTCCCCTTTCTCTTAGTGTACTTTGAAGCAACGTCGGAGATTCACTCTTGTTGTCCTTCCTCTATTCTCTTGAATACACTTCTTGTCTTGTCACTGACTCTTTCCTTCCTAAGGTTGGATTCAACCAACAACTCTTGACTGAAATGTGATTGCATTGGTTTATGGATGGTATGCAAATACCTGACCTTTCAATGATGCATCTTGTGTAAGGATGTCTGGAATGAGTCACTTAATTGCATCATAGTAATGCTGATAGTTTCAGATCTCAACAATACATGGATCAACTTCCAATCAGGTTCCTTTTGTATCCTCAAGCAAATCAGCTGGTTTGTAGTCAGATTCAAAAGCATAAAAGACATTTTTTTCACATCTATCCAACTGACAAAGTTAATTCAGTAGGTCCTACTTAAAAGAGATTGAGTGGGCCAAACCTCCATCAGAAGCTCCATTTTGAAGGTATTCTGCACAACGATTGAGAAGTAAAAGACGACCACCCGCTATTTCATTGACCACTCACAAAAACAAAAAGCAGTTTAGCACTATCTGTGCAAGTGTTGGCCAAATCTTGAAGCATTTTAGGTGATTGCTGAGCAAGGCATTGCACATTATCAATTATCAGCACAGGTGGTTTTTGATTCTTTTTGAGGTAATCCAAAGCTGCTTCCAGAAGTGTATCTATGGCACATGCAAGGGTCACATCAGGAGGAATATTTTTGGTTTCATCCAGGTGATACCCTTGCCCAATTCCCTACCAAGGTTACTCACCTTTTCAGGGACATCCACATAGACCAGGCCTTGTTTAACCTCACCACAAGTAAAAAGAATCAAGGTTGTTTTTCCAGTTCCAGTTTCTCCTGTCACCAAGTGGTAGAAGAACAGAACTTTGGGTTGGAGAATGTGTTTGAGCATTTCTTTTTCCCTTTCTCTTGGTAAAAGCGCCATTACTGTTGGGGCTGGGAAGGAACCATTTTGGAGGGTACACTGGATATTCCGCCAATGCTTAGTCTCAGCATATTTGGTGTACAAGAGGCCAGAGCCAATGAGCCCGCCTATGCCCAGAACTGTTCCTATGGCCACTTCAAACGCTGTTGCTCTCCGTAGAAAAGGGAGAAAGAGACCCATTTAGCAAAGCATTTTTGGTGTAAATAAAGAAAGGGCAAGTTGGTGGTTGTACTCTGCACATGAGACCACTTGCTGACGCAACGTGCTTTCGGTGGTGCAATAAAAGCGGGTCTCAGAACGGGGCAGTGTTCTGCACTGAGGAAGAATTCCAGAAGAGGATAGAGTGTCTCGCGTACGGAAGCAAACCACAGGAGGGATTTGCCGCACGGAACCAAGGTACGGGAGGCCGCCCTGCAAGCTAAGGCTTTTGTAACAGGACTTCATCAGCGGAGCGTGTGTGTGTGTGTGTGTGTGTGTGTGTGTGTGTGTGTGTGTGTGTGTGTGTGTGTGTGTGTGTGTGTGTGTGTGTGTGTGTGTGTGTGTGTGTGTGTGTGTGTGTGTGTGTGTGTGTGTGTGTGTGTGTGTGTGTGTGTGTGTGTGTGTGTGTGTGTGTGTGTGTGTGTGTGTGTGTGTGTGGTGTGCCCCCCCCCCCCACGGGGAAGCAGCCACACTAAAGCGATTCAGGGGAAACAGCACGGCCCCCTTAAAAATTATTTCCTCCAAAAAAGCGTTTTTGTCGAGCAGGCACCAGAAAGGGAGTTACAGGAGTCGTTTCTCTTTGGGGGAGAACGAACAATGTGGGTTATTTTTGGAACACAGAATTTATACAAACGGTACGATGTTACAGCAGGATTTTTGGGCATAGCCGCCTTCGTTTCAGCCCCTGGCCTCACCCTTTTTCCTTTTGTTTTCTGTTGCAGTGGTGGTGAGAGTCTTGTTTGGCTTTGCTTTTGGTGCAGCTTCAGCAGGGGATATCCTTCGCTAGAGTGGGGCCACAAGTTAGTCATGTGATAAGCTATTTGTGACAGCAAACTGGAGAGAAAACGTACTCTTTTGGTGCCCAATGTTTTTCCTTGTTTTCTTGTAGATGATAAGGGCTTTGCTGATTGCTTGTTTTTGCTTTTCATCTCTGTGCACGTGGTAACGAATGTGGTTGGTGCTGGGAATATTGAAGATGACGAAGAAGAAGAAGAAGAAGAGGAGGAGGAGGATAAAGCAGCGGCAACGACAGCAGAAGAAGGCAGAGAGCGAGAGGGAGAGGAGGAGGAGGAGGAGAGGGAGGAGGAGGAGGAGGAGGAGGAGGAGCAAGAAGAAAGACACGGCGGAGTAAGGAATTGAAGATTAGGGATAGTGGTAGGTTCTTTCAGGAGGCTGGCAGCCGAGGTAAAGGCGGTTACACTGCAAGAAGACAGAGGTAGAGCGTCTGTCCTCGTGGTCAAAAGGAAATGCAACAGTTTTGAAGAAGGTTCGAAAGGGTTCCGAATAGCTTGCAGCGTGGCGACGAAGTCTGACTGGATAGCAGGCGCTTGCGTTCGGGCCTTGGCCTTGAGATGAACAAGGCCAGGAGGCTTCCAGAGGCAGCAAATCGGATAGGTGAGAACCTTTCCCAGTGTATGACCAGAGGCATTTTCGAATTGAACACTCGCGTAAGCCGCTATCTTTGCTGGAAGCAGGTAGTCATGCTTTATATATTTTGGGGCAATGCAAAGTGGACGTGAGTTCACGGGGATTCGCAGAAAGCATCATCTTGACGGTTTTTTTTTTTAGTGGAAGACATGTACGAACCATTTCGAACCAGTAAGAGCGAAAGTCTTGCTCCGAGAGCAGTTCGCTCTTGTCTGATGGAAGTGCAGTCAAACTCGTAGGCTCGATGGCAGAAGGATCGGAAGCAATCCCGAGAATGCAGCCCTTGGAGAGCGTGGGCAGGCAGTAGCAATCGCCGCTCGCTTCAACGGACAAGTAAATCGGTTTGCCCTGTGACTCGGCCTCCCTCCACGCCTCTTGCTTGGGCATGGTCAAAAGGTCCAACGGCTGAAACGAGAGGTTGTTTGAGAACCTAACTCAAAAAATAGTGGATGTGTTGCACATAAGTACCTTCACCAAGTGATAGCGGACAACAGAAGCAGACAAGCTAAATGCGACTGTTGCATCTCCTGCAAGGCGGCATTCCTACGACAGAACTTTAAGTTGCTGTTTTTGTGAGAGAATAACAAAGGTGCTGAATAGAGCAAGAGAGCACGAACGACTAGAAGAACACCAATGGTGACTCCGCAAAGAAGTGAAAAAAAAAATATCCATGGAGGACCACAGCACGAAAACAACGTACCATATCAACAAGTGGCACGGTATCCAAGGTTGAGGAAGAGCCCTCTATCCCAGGGGTCTTGATAAAAGTAGCAGAGAAGCCAACGCGCAACCACCCTTGTTGCCGAAGCTCGTGTGTCACAAAGAGTAGCAATGCAGCTTGCAGCAAAGGGCGAGGCACGCCTTCTTCGTCGCCCTCTGAGCAACGTTGTGCTACAACGCAACCACCCTCTTCCCCTGTGGTGAGAAGACGCTCCGCCGTTTCCACTCGAGAATCGCGACGAGGAAAGAGCAAGTAGAGCGCAGAGGAGGGCTCCTCCAACGACGGGCAGCACAACACGCGAGCCTCCCCGTCGGAGAGGACTCTTCGGCAAAGGGAAAGCGGCGTGGTTGGTGGAGAGACAGCTGTAGTGCCGCGGATGCGCAGTTGCGTCCAAAGCAGTTTTTCAGGGTCCACCTCCGCAGGTAAACGTGCCACAAACATCACAGAACGCCACCCACCCCCACACAGCCGTTGCCGTAGTAGCAAACTTTTGTTTTTCTTTTGGAAGCCCAAAAAACGAAATTTGTTGTAGAAAATAATTTCTTGGAAATAATTGACAATTCATTCTAAGAAGAAAAAGTCGGACTGAGGCTCTTCAAGGCACACAAAAGTTGATTGCTGAGGATTGGGGTGGTGTGGCCTCGTGGGCCAACACCAATGTTCAAGAAAGAGAAATAGAAAAATAGCGATAGAGTAAACAGGTCATGCGAGCGAGGTCAGCAACAACTGCTTTTTAGCGAACGACTTTTCGTTGTTGATTGTAGACAGAGAGACTGAGTGCACTCATGAAAAAAAAAAATAACAATAAAACAAAAAATAAAATAGCAGAACAAGTAGCTGTGTTGTTCTTTCAGGGTTGTTGGTGAGTCGAACGGGGAGGTGCAGAAAAGGAAGACGGAGGCGGCGGTCCAGGGAAGGGGTAGGGAAGGGGAGGCTGCGGAGATCCGCCATGCGGTGCAGCATTTACATAGTAAGGCAGCGCTGTCAGCAGGCTCTGCTCCAGGATCAACCGCTTCTGCTTGGCCCTCCTGTTCTGGAACCAGACCTGCACCCTGCGCGGGGTCCATGCTAGCTGAGCCGCCAATCTCTCTCGGGTCTCTCGCTCGGGGAAAGGAGACTCGCGGAAGCATGCCTCCAGCACGGCGGCCTGCTCGGGAGAGGTGCTGTTGCGAGCCTTTTTCTTTTCTTTCTCAGAGAGGCCGTCTCGAAGATCAACTGCGGAAGGTTCGGTCTTTTCACGACGACGTTTTGGGGAGGCTTTGGCTCCGTTTTCATCTGTTTTGACGGGGCGTTGACTGAATAGAGCGAAAGGACAGGTGAGTAAAACAAAAAGAGCAAAGAAAAAAGAGAGAGGAGGAATAGAAGCGTACAGCAACTCTCGCATGGAAGGATGTGCAAACGGGGACGAATACGGTGTGGCAGAAGGAGAAGAAGAGGCATAGCCAGCAGCACCACCCGGGCCACTGGCACCTGTTGGAGGATAGCCGTAGTCATAAACAGGTAGTCGGGCACTAGAAGGATGGCTCGGCGAGGGCGTCTTGTTACCACCGTTCTCGTTGCTTGCTGTGGGATTTGTGGCTGTGGTGGCTACTCCTTCAGATGGAGGAGGAGAAGGATACTGCGAATGAGAATGCGGGGGAGGAGGCCAATTGGAATAGTAAGGGTATGAATAGGAATAGGGATAATGGTGATGGGAATGGGGATGATGATGCGGATGAGGAGAGTAGGGACCCCTCTCAGAATATGGTGTTGATGATGATGAAGGTGATGAAGCTGCTACAGAAGTAGAGGAGGAAGATGTGGATGAAGAAGAGCCAGACGAAGATGCATGGGGATAGTAAGTATGGCTGGAGCAAGATGAACAAGAGGAGCAAGAAGATGATGACGATGATGACGACGATGTAGAAAGAGGAGGCAATGTGTTTGGAATGCTGCCTGCATAGTGTGAGTGATGTGCAGCAGCAGTTGGGCTGCTCCTTCCACTTCCGCTTGCTCCATTTCCAGCGGCGGTAGCATTGGTAGTAGAAGCTGCGCCGCTACTACTACTCGTTGTTGCTGTGGATGATTGATTTGAGCCAGGCAAAAACATATGGAGTAAACTGGTGCTGCTACCGCCGGAGGAAGCAGCAGATGGAGACGAAGGGGTATGTGAAGGAGAACGTGCAGCAGCACTTGCAGCGCTAGTGGAAAGATTGGAAGCGGAGCCGGTGGAAGGAGAAGGAGGGGCGCTGGACGCTGGCGAACCGAATGCAGAGGAAGTTGTCTGGGAGGGAGTTGATTTTTGTTTGTTGGGAGTTTGTTGAGAGTGATCGGCTTGGTTTCTTCCGCTCGCGCTGTTGCTATTGTTGGTAGCCTTGCTGTTGCCAGTGCCAGGAGGCCACACGCCAGCCACAGCAGAGGGGCTAGTCTGTCTTTGATGCTCCTCTTCCTCCTGTCGTCGGCTGTTCCCATGATTACTCGCAGCAGTGTTGTCTTCCTCTTCCTCCGAGTCTGCCAGCTCATCTTTCCACGGGGAAGTCTTCTTGTCCACTAGCTGTGCGGCGGCATCTTCTGAGAGATGGTGGTGGTGGTGGTGGTTGGAGTGGTTGGTCATCACTGAGTTACTGGAGGCGTCCTTTTCTTTGGCGTCCAATTCCTCGTCTGCCCCCTCCTCCTCCTCCTCTTCATGCTCCTCCTCCTTTGCGCTGTGCTTCGCCGTGGCGACCTGGTGGTAGTGGGAGGCAAGTTGTGACGGTTGGGCTCCACCACCGCTTTCCAATGTCTCCACAACAGTAGTTGTACTGTGCTCCTGCTGCTCTTCCATGTCCCTCACTGTCATTTTTTTTCCGAGTTTTGTTTTCATTTTTTTTTTGTCCTGTCAGTATTTTTTTTCTCCCTCTGTCTGACATAGATGAACGTTTCCGACACCAAAAAACAAAAAAAAAACAATGGGGAGGAGCAAAGAAGAATAACCCCAAAGAGAGAAGGGAGAGGGGGGGGGGAACGTACCACTGTGTTTTTTTTTAAGGGTTGGATCTGCGCTCGCGGGCAAAACAAAAAACAAAGGTTGGAGAAAGAAGAATGGAGCAAAAAAAAAGAGGTAGTTTCGGCCGCGGTAGCGAGTGCGGCGGCGTTTGTTGTGGTGGGAGGTGCGCTAGAAAGTAATAATTGCGTTCTGCTGGGGAGTGGTTACTTTTGTTTTGTGCCTAATGATTGAGTGTAGGCGGTTTGTGTTGGCGGACAAAAAGAAAACAAAACGAAAAATTTAAACAACCGTTCGGCCGCAATTTTTTTTTTTCAGCTCATACCGACTGATTAAGTGACAACCAATGACACGCACTGATTAATTAATGAAATACCTTAAATAGTAAATTAAACGTACCAACCAATCATTCGTCATTATTAAATCCGAAAATTGGGGACCCTCGATTCGATCACAATAAACCACTTCATGTCGTCGCGAAATTTTTAAGGTACATAGGAGAGAGGAGAGAGGAGAGGAGAGAGGAAAGAGTAGGGAAGAGAGGAGAGAGGAGAGAGGAGAGAGGAGAGAGGAGAGAGGAGAGAGGAGAGAGGAGAGAGGAGAGAGGAGAGAGGAGAGAGGAGAGAGGGAGAGAGGAGAGAGGAGAGAGAGGAGAGAGGAGAGAGGAGAGGAGAGGAGAGGAGAGGAGAGGAGAGGAGAGGAGAGGAGAGGAGAGGAGAGGAGAGGAGAGGAGAGAGAGGAGAGGAGAGGAGAGGAGAGGAGAGAGGGAGAGGGAAAGAGGAAGAGGAGAGAGCAGGGCAGAGAGGAGAACGAGAAAAGAGTAGGGAAGAGAGGAGAGAAAAGAGGACAAACCTGTGTCATGACGAAGAGGAAGTTTCAAGACAAGAATCTGCCAGAATGGCGATGCCGCTTAGAAACAAGGCATAACCTTCCTGTGGTTTGGTCTAACCGGAAGATGTGGTGGTAGTGCTCCCAATCCAACGAATCCAATAGTTCTTGGTTACGAGTGAGCAACGCCGATAATGTAGAGTCCTCTAAAAAGCAGTCCTCCCTAACGATGTAGACTCTACCCTCTCGTTGGAATGCGTAATAATAGAGACTCTCCTCTTTTTTCTCTTCAGGAATAACAGAGGGATATCGTGGCCAAGTAGGCTCGTCAAGCAACTCCATTTCTTCCACGTGATCCAATCCATAACTGTGGCGCATAAATCACGTTATTTTTGTTGAAGGATTAAACCAAATGAGAAATGACAAAACGGTGTAGACGTACAAGATACAGTGCTCCAGGTGAGTATCGCAGATCATACCTCTGCATTGTGCCATGCAATGATTCCACTGTGCATCTTTAAGGTCATGTTTGTCTCGCAGCTTGAATAGCACCATTCCGTCTTTTTGTTCTGTTGAGTCCACTTCCTATGCATTGTTTTCGTTTATCTTTTGTTATTATCTCTTTTTTCTTTTTTTCTGGATCTTCATTATTTTTGGCTTTTATGGAAAAGGGACTTACTTTCATTATGTCCAACAAACGGTTTTTCATGGCCTGTAGATGTTTCAGATTGCTTTGTTCTCTGGCGTCCTCGTGCCGATAAATAAACGATCTGAGTTCTGGATATATGCTAACTATTTCCTGTAATCAGACAAAAAAATCAGTGTCTCTTTCAGGAAGGAACAAACCGAAACCGAAATGGATTCAAAACAAATAGCAAACAAGTACAAATACAAAAGGTACCTGTTTTGTATAAACTTCTTTGCCCAGAAAGGCAAGGCAACAAGACATAGCCATCTGTGTGGCCAACAGCTTCAGATCATCAGCGTCAAGGTGATCAACTCGTCGTAAATCAGCTTCGGAGGCTAACTTCCTTCGCACGTTAAAGTCGGTGCCTTTGAGCTGCTTTATGGCCGTCTTGTTGTCGCAATAGTACAAAGCTGCCACTTTGCGGATGGTTACCATAACTTTGAGCACAACGTTCCTAACGACCTTGCTCTGTATGGGACAAGGAAAGTCTTGCGGATGAAGCCCGTATGTTTGTACCAAGTCCTAAAACATATAGGGATACATATTAGACAAATGTGGCAGATAAGAGACGAAAGAGAGGGAGAGAGAAAGAGGAAGAGCGCGAAAGACGAAGTACGTTGTTGCATTCATCATGGTGACCTTTGTGAGTCCAACAGATAATGCCATTTTCTAATACGATTATGTTACGGTCTTCTTTGCCAGTTCCGCTGCAAAAAACATAGCACACTCGTTTCTCTGGTATGAAAGGAAACACATAATACCTTTGAACAATATTCAGACATTAAGGATAAAGAAACGAACATTTTCGCCAATATGCAAACGGGCACAGTCAAAGATAGATCAGTTTACTTACCTATCTAAATCTCTAGAATCGGTAGAGCCGTGTGTGAAATATTGTAGTTCAGTCATCAAGTTGTTAGTTGTAGACAATTCATCCAATCCCTTTTTCGCATGAAAAGATAAGATATCTGGATTCTAGCAGCTTATTAAAGAAAAGGAGAACTCACCAATTCAACTTTCCAATTCAACCAAGAAGTGATACGAGGTTGCCGCGGCAAGTGCCTGTTATACGATTGATCAAAAACAACGTGCCGCCAACTGGGTGTCATGCAACCTGCAGCCAAGCTGTTCCCGCCGCTGCCTTTCTTTGCCTGGATGATCGGGTTGGGGTCGTCGTCGATCAATATGTCACCTCGAAGTATGCTTTTGTCGTTTGTGAAGATGAGTCGTTCTTCCCAATCTAGTATTGGGGAGACGAGAATGAAAATGAGAAGAAGAAAGGAAGAAGAAAAGGAGATAATGTAAGCGGATGAACAAGAAGAAGGCAAGGACGTTACCAGGGGTATGAAAGTTTCTGCGTATCCATTCAATCCGTTCATGTGGATTTGGCAGCAGTGAACAACAAATCCGAACATCAAATCCCATTGCTCTCATTTCCTTCAGAGCACGAGCTGCTCCGTCCATCACTGGCAGCGACGCTATCATTCCTGACTGACGTTCGAATGAAGAGTGAGATAAACAAGAGGACGGAGAAGGAAAAGGAGAAGAAGAAGAAGAAGAAGAAGAAGAAGAAGAAGAAGAAGAAGAAGAAGAAGAAGAAGAAGAAGAACAAGAAGAAGAAGAAGAAGAAGAAGAAGAAGAACAAGAACAAGAAGAACAAGAAGAGAACAGAGGAATGGAGAACCAAAAGAATGAGAGCACGAGAAAAGAGAGAACCTCGTTTTCAACTTGTTGCACAAGCACTCGTTCCTTGAAGGGGTAGTTGTGTTTGAGCTCAACAAACCGTAGCGAATCTGCGTTCCTTCGAAACAGTAGTCAGTCCGTGGGTTGAATAAACAACTGCAAAAGAAAATAAACGAACCTGCGCTTGGAAGGTTGAAACTTGGCCTCATAGGCAGCGATCATGGCCTCGTTGTAGCGACACAGCGTGTTGTCCATGTCCACCAGCACCACTGTTTTTGAATGGTCCTGGGACAGCTTCGACAGCAATGCTGCTACATTTTTCCTCTTTGCTTCGTCGTCTTCGTCTTCTGCCTCTTCCTCCTCCTCTGCTTCTGACTTTGTCGTTTCTTTGCTGGGCCCTGCAGACCGTGAGCCTCGACGTAGACTCGCCTCCACTTGGTCCGCATGGGACCGCTGCTCTCCTCCTCCTTCCATTTTTATTTATTTAAAAAATATTTTGGATAATCGTCGATTGGTCATCGGCCGTTTTTAAAACGTAAATTATTTCATCCGTTTGTCGCCAATTATCGGCGATAATTTTAACTATTTAGCCTTTTTTAATCAATCGGAAAACTCCTGCGTTTTGCGCCTTCCCAAAGGTGGCCGAAAAAAGACAAGCCAGACAGACGGCCACCATCACAGTCACCACCTGCAGGGTGGTCACTTTCGTTCTTCTTTCTTCCTCTTTCTTTCTCTTTCTTTCCTTCTTTCTTTCTTTTTGTTGCTTTCTTTATTTATTTTTTTTGTCCAAAGAGCCTCGCTTCACCAAGTGACGCGCTCACCCTCACTCCCTCGCCTCCCAAAAAATGTTGAGCAGAGGAGGGCAACAGTTTGGTGGGATCAGAGGAGGTGGAGGAGGGAGTGGAGTCAGCGCAGCGGCATGGGGTTCTCTCGCAACTCCTCAGCCGCGGCCTTCATGGTGGCAAGGCCTCTCTCCACGAACCAAACAGTCGCTGCTGGCCCTTTTCGCTCTTGTCTTTGTCTTTGCCCTCTACCGGTTGATCGTGCCGCCTAGTGCTGCTTTCAATCCCTCTTCAGCTCCTCCTCGGCACCACGTCAAACAAAAGGTGTTGTTGACGGGAGGAGCGGGCTTCATCGGCAGCCACACTGCACTCGCTCTGCTGAGCAGAGGGGACGACGTGATCATAGTGGACGAGGTGAACAACTATTATGACGTCTCTCAAAAGGAAGCCAACCTCCGATTGCTGCAAGAGTTTGTTCAGCAAAAAGAGGAAGAAGCTCTCCGACGACTACCGCAAGAAACTGGAGGAGCAGCAGGCGCAAGGACAAAGAATTTGGCCAAAACACCCGCTGCAGGGGTGCCACCTCCTCGGCTACGCATTCACCGCTTTGACATTTGCGATAGAGAGGCCATCGCTGGTGTCTTTGCGGAAGAGGCCAACAGCGGTTTTCCTATCACTCACATTTGCCATTTGGCGGCGAGAGCTGGCGTTCGGCCTTCCATCGAGGACCCTGATATCTACGTTCATTCCAACGTTCAAGGTGTTCTTATGCTCTTTTTCATTGTTACTCTTTCTTTCGTTCCGTTCGTGTTGTACTTGCTTCGATTTCTCTCTCTCTCTCCCTCTCCCTCTGTTTCTCTATGTCTCTCGCTGTCTGTGTCTCTCTCCCTCTTCTTGCGTCTCGGCACTTACGGTTTTCTCATTAAGGTACATTGGTGATGTTAGACATGGCAAGAGATTGGAATGTGACGAACTTTGTGTACGCATCCAGCAGTTCGGTCTATGGCGGCAACACCAAGGTACCTTTTGCCGAGGAAGACCCCGTTGACAATCCTGTCAGCCCTTATGCTGCCACAAAAAAGGTTTGTACATAACTCTTTTTTGATGAACTTTGCATGGAGTCTTGTTGTTTCTTTGCTTTTTCTTTCTCTCCACTTGCTTTTGGTATTCATTTCTTAACCACAAAATAGGCGACAGAGCTGATAGCAAGCACATACAATCATCTATACGGCATTCCCATGGCCGGCTTGCGGTTCTTCACTGTGTATGGACCACGCGGACGGCCTGACATGGCTCCTTTTATTTTTTTGGATCGAGTTTATAGGTTCTTGTCTGCTCACTGTTTCTCTCTCTTTTCTTTCTAAAGCTGATGTTTGATATCAGAGGAGAGAAAATACACCGGTTCGGGGATGGGACCACAGCCAGGGACTACACCTACATCGACGATATCGTCCAAGTAAACTCATCGCTCTCTCTTCCTTTCTTTATCATTCTAAACATAAAACATCAGGGTATACTAGCATCGCTGGATCGTCCCTTTAAGAAGATGGAAGTTTTCAACTTGGGCAACTCTCAAACGGTTCAGCTAAAACGACTAATTGAGGTGGTGGAGGAGGTCACAGGCAAGAAAGCCCTCATCGAGGAGAAGCCGCTGCAACCAGGGGATGTGCCCCTTACCTTTGCTGACCTGCAGAAGAGCCGTCGTCTGTTAGACTACTCTCCATCGACGGACATCGAGGAGGGCATGCGAAAGACTTTCCAGTGGTATCTCTCCACCAGAGGCCATAAGAACAAGAAATAGCTCCTGCGCTGTGCTTATTTGTTGTTCAACTCTTTGTCTTATATTTCAAGTTTTCGTCAACACGTTTGCAGAGCTGAGAGCTCAGGCAAGACAAGCAAGTTTTTAAAAGAGTTTGGCACCCCTCCTCTCTTCGTCATTCTCTTCATCGTTCTCTTCTCTTCTCTTCTCTTCTCTTCATCGTTCTCTTCTCTTCTCTTCTCTTCTCTTCTCTTCTCTTCTCTTCTCTTCTCTTCTCTCTTTCTCTTCTCTTTCTTCTCTTCTTCTCTTCTTTCTCTTCTCTTTCTCTTCTTTCTCTTCTCTTCTCTTCTCTTCTCTTCTCTTCTCTTCTCTTCTCTTCTCTTCTCTCTCCCTCCCTCCTCTGAAGCCAGTACGTAAAGCAACACGAGACAAAACGGAAAGGCAAAGAAAGAACGCAGCCGAGTAAGCATTTTATTTTGAATGCGTGAAGTGGGAAACACAAAGCAGCTATCTGCATAGCACAAGCAACATTCAATGGTCCATGTCGTCAGCATGATGCCATAAACGTTCCAACAGCATGATGAGCACACTGTGTGCGGTTATACGACGAGGCATGAAACCTTCGCTGCTGCTTCCATCGCTGTTGGAATACTCAAAGAGTTGGGAGTGAATGAAGGGATGACCTCCAGCCTGGCCCACAACCACAGATATATCGTCTTCGCCAGCCCTCTCCTTCTTGTGCTCAAGGGCCACAAAGGAGGCGCCTGCGCTGCGGAACATCAGCCGAGCCCCCTTTTGGGAGCGATAGGCAAAGATGCCCTCAACGATTGGGTGGCGTCCCTGCTCTTCTTCTTGGTTGTAGGAGGAGGGCTGGTGGACCAGCTGCCAGACGTCGTCTTTGTCGGCCAAGAGGGCTGCCACCTGTTGGATCACTGGAAGTAAGTTCGGGAGAGGCACTTGCATGTCACAGTCTTCAGCCCAACCTGGTGTTTTGTTTGTTGTGTTGGCGAGGTTTGGTTAGGGGCAAAGATTATGAAGAAGGGAAGAAAAAGTGAACCATTGGCGTTCATGCCGTTGCGCAACAAACTGTCCTCATCAACACAATCGGGGTTCTCCGCCAGCAATTTCCTCCACAAAAGGAGGGACGACGTGTCGCTCTTCCAGCTCTCCAAGACGCTTTCGCTCCCAACACCACCGCTCTGCTGCTCCGACGAGGACGCTCCCGCAGAGCTCTTCTCTTCCTCCGGTTTCTCTTCGTCAGGAGCCTCACCCTCCGTCCTTTTCCTCTTGGTAGGTCCCTGCTTCATGCCGTTTTTATCCCAAGGCGTTGTTTTGTAGCTGCTGCTTTTCTGCCGTTCATCATTGCATTATTATGTCGTTTCTGTCGACAACCAACGAAAAGGAGTTTTCCATGCATGCAAAAGATTATTATTATTATTATTTTATTGATAATTTATCGACAAAAAAATTAATTTATCGCGTTCAGTGATAACTTTTCCGCTCGCTCGCCTGCAGCGATAAAAGGCGTGATTGGGCAAAGGCACCAAAGCTGTTTCCTGCACTACTGCTACTTGGCCATGATGATGCGACGAAGCATCTTTACCCCTACCACTGCATCAGCCACCGCTAGGAAGGGCTTTGCCGATGGTGCGCTGTTGCTCACAGCGTCGTGGAGATCTTCCTCTCCCTCTTTAGGCCACTCGTAACCACTTCCATCTCGCTTGCTTTCTTTCATTGTCGGACTGAACTTTTTTTTTGCACACAACAACAGATGGAGACAGGCTTCCCTTTCCACAACGTTCCTCAACACCTCATCAACCATCGGCAAAAGACACCTCTGGAACGCTTCTGCCAGAAACAACAACACGCCTCTCTCAGCTTTTTCCTCTGGTCGCCGCCAAACTTTGATGAGGCTTACTCCCCAAAATCGTTCCCTGACCACTTCTTTGACAGCAACAGCTCGTTCTTCTTTAGGAGGTAAACATCATGTTTCTGCACGCTGTTCTTCGAATGTCGCTGGGTCTTCATTGGTGCCTTTGACGTCAGCCGTGTTGCTCACGCGCCTGCCTCTCTTGTGGAAGAGTGGCACTATTGCTTCCTCTGATCCTTGCCTTTTCTTCAGAGGTATATTTCTCTCGTTTTCTTGCTCTCTGTCCTTTCTTCTCTCCTCTCTCCTCTCCACACTTCTTATCCTTTGGTCGCTTTTATCTTCACTACTTCTCTGCTTCGAGACTACTACTTCTTGTCTTTGTTTTGCTCATTTTACCATAACAACAGTGAGACAAGAACAAAAGAGAGGGAGGCAATGGGCAATACTGGACGAAGAAAAGCCAGTCATAGTGGCGGTGCCCTCTTTCTGGCAACGCCTTAAGTATTGGCTATACAAGCTGGCAGGAGCGGTACTCCTGTTGGCTAGTGGATGGGCTGCATGGGCTGCCTATGGCCAGTATGAAGTGTGTTTCGTGCAGCCCGGTGCCAATGCTCCCACAAACTGGGAGGAGGTTGCCAAGTTTGTGGCTCTTGTTTGCTCCGTACCGGCCAGCATTGTGGTTGGCTTGTACTCGTTGATCAGTTGGGGCAGTTACCTCACTGTGGATCAATGGGCCGATATGCGGTTCGCTGTTCATTCGTTCTTCTCTCTCTCTCTCTCTCTCTCTCTCTCTCTCTCTCTTCCTCTCTCCCTCTCTCCCTCCTTCCTCCTGTTTCGGTTTCTCATTATCTATTTGTGGAATTAATAAACAACCAGTGATGAAGGAATAGGGCTGAGCTTCTCCGAGCTGGTGGGCAAACATGGGCTGAGCAAATGTTGCAACTTCATGACACGACGAGAAATGCGCGATAAGTTCTTCCGTCAAGCCAATCTCCACGAAAAAGAACCGATCTCTTTCGTGGCCAACAAGGAATGGGACTACAGAGAGCTTACCAGCATTAAGCTCTTCACTCATAAGGAAATGCAACAGTTATCCTCTTTGAGGGCTAGCTATCGCTCCGCCGAGGCAGAGTACCGTGCTGATAGAGCCGGTGTTGATGGACAGCTTCGTGGTCTTTTGAAAGAAGGTTTGTGTTTTCGTTTAAACTGTTGTTTTATTTTTTATGCTGTTGTTCTCTGCTGATGCGATTTGCCAACGAAAAAACACTGATGATGTGATGATTCAGCGGAGGAACGGAGAGACAAAGTGATCAATAATGCATACAGCATGTTTAACTTGTCTGCTGAAGTGAGACTCGCACGGGAGTATCAAAAGAATCTCGAAGAGAAGCGAGCCAAACTGCAAAAGAAGGAAGTCACCGAAGTATCCTCCATCGATCGCCTCAATCTCTCTCCAGGAGAGAAGCAGCGCAGAAAGGACGAGATTAGGGCCAAGTATGACAAGAAAAGAAGAAAGGAGGAAGAGCTCTACAAGTACAAGCACGCTGAAAATGCCATTGCCTTGGGCATCAAGTCCAAGCAACGAGGTTAGGATAAAGATTCTCCTTTCTTCTTTGCCTTTTTTTTCTCATCTTCGAAATGCCATGATGCTGAAAACAAACTAGATGAACAAGTGGAGGCAGCGCATCAATCTTACGAAGAAGCACGCATGCATATATATGAGCAACAAGGCTTTGCTCACAAATATGCCGAAACGGAGCAAAAGTTCAAACAAAGCAAGAATCTACTTAATCGCCAGTGGATCGAGTTCTGCAACGACGCTCGTCGCAATGATGTGGACATTCCCGATAGTATCGTTCCTCCTGAGTATTATTCTTAACTCTTTGCTCTCTTTCTCTCTCTCCTCTCTCTCTCCTCTCTCTCTCTTTCTCTTGAACGGAATGATTGTTTTGTCTGTTTATTGCTTTTGTAATTTTTCTTTAAAAAGTCCAATGTGGTAAAACCCGTGTAGTGTGTTTCTAGGCGCTATAATTGACGAGTGGAGAAAGGAGCGAGAGACCGGAAAATTACAACAAAGGCTGATATATACCAGCAAGAAGAGCAGTGAAGCCATCCAATCCCAGATGAAGGCTGCCGCTCCGTTGTCGATCCAGCCTCTCAAAGTGAGAACGAATGGTGCCTAACCACATCGCCATTTCCAAGTACTGAGCAAAAGTCAAGCTGCCCTTTCTTTCCTTGTCGAACTTTTGAAAAGCTGTCACCAGAGTGACTTGAGGAAGATTAAAATTGGCACGAGCAATAGCTTGTGCAGTTTCATTCACGTCTAAGGATCCCTTGCGCCGTTGGTCGAACGTGTCGAAGGAATGTCGAATTGCTCCTATGTACCGAAAGAGAGATACAAACTCTATTTTTTTTTAAAAAAAAACAACCCATGAGGAATCTACGTTAAGCAAAAAGCGAAAAATAAAAGGTATGAAAAAGAAACAAGAGGTACCACTCAAGTCAATGTTTCCATTCCCATCTGCATCAAACATAGCGACCATTTGACGAACTTTTGTTTTGGGAAGTTGGAAGGTTAGGATAGACAAAAAAGAAAGAAAAGAAAAAGAAAACGACATAAAGAAAAACAAGAATATTACCGGCATGAGTGTCGAATTTATCACCCCCAGCAGCAAGAGCGCGCTGCAGCTCAGTCGCATCTATAGAACCAGAGCGGTCCTGGTCCACCGCGTTGAACCATTCTCTCAGCATCATCATTTCATCAGAGCTTGGCTGCCCATAATAAGATAGCTTTTACAACAAAGAGTGCAGCAGTGAAGAAGTTTAGACGTCCGAAATAAAAAACAGACAAGCAGAACTAGAAAGCAAAAGCAATGACAGAAACGAAGAGGAAGAGAGGAAGAGGAAGGAGGTTTAGACGTACCCAACCTTCGGTGCCTGTACTCGGCTTGGGAATAACACTAGGTTGCTGCTGCTGCATGTATGGGTAATAGCCACCTCCTCCCCCACCTCCATAATACTGCTGCTGCTGAGGAGGATGATAGCCCCCACCACCACCACCACCGCTTCCACTACCTCCCCCATAAAACTGTTGCTGTTGTTGAGGGTAGAAGGGGGGTGCACCTCCACCACCCGAAGAGGCAGGCGGACGACTGGGTGGATAGTTGTTGTAAGGAGTACCACCCGTGGAAGGGGGAGGATATTGTTGCTGCTGGGAGGGAGGGTAAGGGTGGAAGCCACCACTGCTTGGGCCTCCTCCCCCACCTCCATAGTACTGCTGCTGTTGGCCTTTGTTTTGTTTTGTTGACGAGATGAAAGAATGAAAACTATGTTAGTGAGTAACATCAAGCGAATTCACCACAACGAGAACAACCAACTTGCACAGGACGAACCTTGAAAGCTCCCATAGGGAGGTTGCGAGTAGCTGCCACCACCTCCTCCTCCGCTGCCGCCTTGCTGCATTTCTTTTTAATCCTAATAGGTATCACAAGAAAAATTCCCAACCTATTATATCCATGTTTATCTGTCGACTGGTATGTCTACAAAAAATCCAAAGCCAAAAAAAAAAGTAGCGGTAAGAGCAGAGTAGCGGAGCAGCAGCGAATCCACCACCACAACAACAGCGAATGGAGGGGAGCCAACATTACGAGGGCTGGCGTTTGGCGGAGGAGTGTGTGGCCGACGGCATTCCCGTCCGTAAGTTCAAGTCTTCCAACACCGGGCTTACCGTTGCAATGGCTGACATTGAAGGTTTGCTTAAAAAATCCACTCTTCTTCTTTTTTTTCCCCGGTCACACGCTCTCTCCCTTTCCTCAAGTGTTTCTTTCTGGTAGGGCCGTTGGTCTATGGTTACTTTGTGTTGGCCACTGAGGCACATGATAATTTTGGGCTTCCACACACTTTGGAGCATGCCATTTTTTTGGGGTCTGAGGATTACCCGTACGTTACTTTTAAGCACTAAAACCCACCCTCTCTTCTTCCTGGTTGCTTACTTGAGTTTCTTTTTTACGCTGCTGCTCGTTTTTTGTTGTTGTTGTTGTTGTTGTTGTTGTTGTTGTTGTTGTTGTTGTTGTTGTTGTTGTTGTTGTTTCTTGTTCTCGCTGCTCTCGCTCTTGCTCTGCCTAAATGGAAAAGGTACAAGGGGGTTCTTGACTCACTGGCAAATAGATGCTTGGCCAGAGGAACCAGTAACTTTTCTTTCTTTGATGACTTTCATTTTTGATTATTTTAAGCTGACTTCTTCTCCCTCTTACAGATGCGTGGACAGATGTGGACCACACCTGCTACACAATCGAAGTGGTACCGTTCTATCCTATTTTTTGCTTCTGCAACTTGTTTATAGTGATGACGTTCTTTTACAATCAGGCGGGAAGCGAAGGCTTTCTCAATATTCTTCCGGTGTACCTCGACCACATCCTGTTTCCTACTTTGACTAACTCTGTATGTGCTTTTTTGAATGCCTTCTTTTTTGTTTTTTGGTAACAGTGTTGAGTCTGTTCTCTCTGTCACCCAAAGGGATTTTACACGGAGGTGCATCATATCGATGGAGAAGGAGTTGACGCTGGCGTTGTCTATTGTGAGATGCAAGCCCGAGAGAACACCGGACCCAGCATCATGTTTAGAACGTATTTATTCACCCCTCCTGCTTTTTAATTCTCCAAGCAAAGCGAAAAATAATTTTCGATCCACAAAAAGATTGCTAGAGGCGTTGTATCCTGGAGATTGTGGCTACAAATACGAGACAGGAGGCATGATGGCCGATTTGCGCAAGTTGACCGCTGATCAAGGTAGGCTTTTTTGTATTTGTTGTGTGTCGTATTCTCTTTTTTTTAAACTATTATTTGTTGAACAAAATGTTGGGCTTACATTTGAACAACAAAAAAGTACGTCAATACCACAAAGACTTTTACAGAATTGACAATCTGTGCCTTATCATCAATGGTAAAGTATCTCCCAAAGCCGTATTTGATGCCATTCGTCCCATTGAGGAGAAAGTCAAATCCAAGGCTGCTTTGCCACCCATGACCCGCCCTTGGTCCAGCCCCGTTCCGCCCTTTACCACCACCGTGGAGCAAATCGTTCCTTTTCCTGCTGACGAGGAAACCACAGGCGCCGTCATGCTAGGATGGAGAGGACCCTCTGCGGAGGAGTTCGCCAAGATAGCTGCGTTGGATGCTCTATGGGAGTACCTTACGGACTCTGCTGTTTCTCCCCTGAGACATGCCTTTGTGGACATTCCTGATCCCTATTGTACCTCCATTCGCTATAGCTATTGCGAGAACTCAGTCTACATCCAGTATTTGAAGTTCAGTAATGTGCCTACCGCCAAGCTTGGGTTGATCAAGGATAAATTGTTTGAGGTTTTGGAGGACTTGATTGAAAAAGGAATTGACATGGAGCGCATGGCCACTGTTATCAAGAGACTTCGCTTGAAGGTACTTCATTCTTGTGTGTTTATTTTTTGGTTGCGATTTGTGGATTGGTTGATTTGGCTGTTTGCTAGTTTTTGTTATTTGTTCACCATCATTCTAACACCTTTTTGACGTTTATCAGCATCTCAGCGATATAGAGACAGAGCCTCATGAGAGCTTTGCTCTAGAATTCATAGTCAACTTCTTGTACAGCAAAGAAGGACAGCTAGCTCAAATGTTGGATAAAGTTAAACAACTCAAAGAGTTGGAGGACAAAGACAGCCAATTCTGGGTCCAACTGCTGAAAGAAACTCTCATTGAGCAGCCTTACTGCCTCGTTGTTGGCCAACCCTCCAAAGAAAAGGCAGCCCAGCTTGCCAGCGAAGAAGTTGCTCGTATCGAAGCTCAGGTATGTTACTCATTTTTTATTTGTTAGATATATCCAACTTGGTTCTACCTTTTCTTACATGTTAATGCAGCGGAAGCACTTGGGCAAGGCTAAATTAGAGGAACTCTCCAAGAAATTGGAGGATGCTGTTCAGGCTAATGAAGTAGAAATCCCCACTGAAGAACTTGGTACCTATCCTTTTAATTGTCTGTGTCTCTGTGTCTCTGTCTCTCTGTCTCTCTGTCTCTCCCTCTCTCCCTCTCCCTCTCCCTCTCCTTTCTGTTCAAAAAAGACAAAATGTATATCCTCTCTAAGTAAATCTATTGCCAATTTGTGCAATGCAGAAAAGTTTCCCATACCGAATGTTTCGAACATTCCATTCATCCCAATATACACATATTGCAACCATAACGCTCCCACTACCACCACCGAAGGCAATCAAAAGCTTCGCAAGCATATCCTAGATCAAGTAGGAGAAGGCAGTACAGTGCCACCATTCTTCATCCAGTTCGACCACATCCCTAGTGTGTTCATGCAGATCAAGGCTTTTCTTGATACCTCATCCCTTCCCGATCATCTTCGTCCCTTTTTGGAGCTTTATTTAGAGGCCTTTTTCGAAGTTCCAATCGTTGCACACGACGGCAGGGAACAGCTATCTCATGAAGATGTTGTCAAGCAGTTGACTAATGATACGGTCTCTTACTACAATGGGCTGGGCATTGGAGACACAGGAAACTTTAGTTGTGGAAGATTCGCGCAGGCCGTTGTGCTCAGCATGAAAGGAGAAGTGAGCAAGTATGAGCGAATTATTCAGTGGCTTAGGGATTTCCTTTGGAACAGCAGGTTCACCAAAGAAAGGTACATTTCCACTATTCTTCTTCTTCAAATTTTATGACCGATACCCTTGGCCTTATATGATTGTTTTTTGCATTTCTCTCTCTTTCTCTCTCTCTCTCTCAGGTTGATTATTGCTGCTCAAAAGCTCATCAACGATGTCGCTCAACACAAACGAAAAGGAGCAGAGGTACATCTCTCTCATGACATTTTTCTAATTAGAAACAAATTCACTGAGACTCGGTAATATAGATGGTCATTGCGGATTCCAAGTGGATAAACTTTGATTCAAAGAAGAGCAATCACGGCGTTACCAACCTTATTAAGCAACACCGCTTCCTTACCTCAGTTCTTGAACAACTGGAAAAAGATGAAGTACGTTTCTCATCTTGTCCTCCTTTCGTTCTGCAATTCTAGCCTTACAATTTATTCATTAGAAATCTGCCAATGAAGTCTGTGAACAATTCGAAGAGTTTCGCAAGATCTTATGCCACCCTCAAAACCTTCGCGTGCAAGTCTCCGCCAACATCCTCAGTTCCCTTCCTAACCCTCTCGCTCCTTGGCTGAAAGACTTTTTGCCGTCATCTGCTTCTTCTTCTTCTTCTTCTTCCTCGTTGACTGCTTCTTCTTCTTCTCTGATCCCCTTCTCCGACGAGTATCGCACTCGGGTGGTGAAGGAAGAAGGAAACTTGTTGGCGTTGGCTGCCATCGAGAGCAGTTACTTGGTACAAACGGGAGAGGGACCTGCAGCCTTTGATCACCCCGACATTGCTCCGTTGTTGGTCCTCATTGAGTACTTGACTACGATGGAGGGGCCCTTTTGGAAGCATATTCGTGGCGCTGGTCTTTCTTATTCTTACGATGTCTTTTTGGAAGTTGAAGAAGGGTACTTTTTCAATACTTTTTTTTTTCTATTTCATTTACTGCGGGCTTAACAAAATCGAAAACGTGGAAAAAAATATAGGCTCATTTACTTTCTATTGTTCCGCTCTGCCTCGTTATGTAAGGCCTATGATGAAGCCATCCACATCGTTAACGACTATCACAAGAAAAACGTACGTTTACATTCTTCATGCAGCCTTTTTCTTTCTTCCTACTAACTGCCTTGTTATCTCGTTCCAACATATTACAATTCGGAATTTTCAACAGGTTGAGTTCGAGGAAACGTTGTTAGATGCTGCTAGAAGCAGTGTCATTTTTGGTATAATAGCGCGAGAGGAAACAGCTTCTTCTGCTGCAGCGCAATCCTTCCTTAACTGTCTCTGTAGGGTGCCTCATGATGAAAACAAGAGATTATTGGAGAGAGTGAAGGTTTGCTCGTTTTTTTTTTGTTCTTTTATTTTGTTTTGCTTCATATTTTTTTTAACATTTAAATCTTTTGGAAATAGGCGGTAACGGTAGAGGACTTGTATAGAGTGTTGGAAAAGTACTTTACAGTATTGTTCGATGCCTCTAGGACCAATATCTCCATCGCCAGCAATCCTTCCAACGTAACCAACATTAAACGTTTCTTCGAGGGCGAACTGAGCGCCGAAGATGCCCAAGAAGTTAAACCTACAAAGAAAAATGAAAAAGGAGAGGATGGTGATGATGAAGAGGACAGTGATGAGGATGAAGAAAGTGATGAGGATGAAGGAAGCGAGGAAGAAGATGATGAGGATGAGGACGAGGAGGATGGCGAAGAGCACGACGAGAAAAATGCAAGAAGATCATCAAGGGTCAGCCAAGCAAGGTTTTTGAAAAAGGTGAGGATTGTTGAAGCTCTCGACAATCACTTTACTGATTGATTGTTGCTTTGATCCCTTTCTCTCCATTAAAATCGGTCCTTTGCCGAACGGTTTTGTTTTCCTCCTTCTCTCGCTTTCTCTCTCTCTCTCTCTCTCTCTCTCTCTCTCTCTCTGCTCGCTCTTCCCCTCTTGCCTCTCTTCTCTCTCGCTCTCGCTCCCTCTCCTCTCTTCTCTCTGCCTCTCTCTCTCTCTCCTCTCTTCTCTCTCTCTCTCTCCTCTCTTCTCTCTCTCTCCTCTCCTCTCTCCTCTCTCCGAATCTGATCTGCCTTTTTTGCGATCGATCGCCATGAGGGGTCCTGGTTTACGCGTGTCGACAAACTATAATGGCCAACCAAAAAACAAAAAAAAGGGGAAGAAAGGAAGAAAAAAGGAACAACAAACATGTCGACCGGGAACGTGTGCGCCACGGAGGGCTGCGATAAGCCAGCCACCTTGCAGTGTCCTACCTGCAGACAAAAGGGGTTGGCCCCTTCTTTCTTCTGTTCCCAGGAGTGCTTCAAGAAATCATGGGCAACACATAAAACCAAGCACGTTGTCGCTGAACAACTGGCTGCTTTGGCAAGCAAATCGGTTTCGGATGGTTGGTGCACGCTGTCTGTTGTGTTTCGTTCTCTTTTGCTTTTTTCGTTGGCTGGCATTTAACCCTTTACACAACGTGTGCATAAAAACAGAACGATTTGCTGGCTACATGTTTACAGGCAAGTTGCGACCAGGCACTGTTACTCCCATGAGAACGGTTCCTCCTGAAATACCTCGACCAGACTACGCTGAAACTGGTATTCACCTCTTTCCGATCCCATTCCGTTGTGTGGCACTTATAAACAAACAAACAAAAACCATTTTAGGCGTACCTCTCTCTGAACGACAACGTGCTGGTAATGCCATCGTCATTCACAACGCTGAGGAGATCGAGATCATGAGAGAAGTGTGCCGGGTTTGACTTTCGTCATTGTTCTTCTTCTTTTTTTTTTAAGTTCTTCTTGCTTTCTTTCGGAGAATCTGAATTGGGCGTGTTGGGATGAAAAAATGCTTATTTGTTTCTCTATCGTGCGGGTTACATCCGCCATGAGTGAACCTATGATTAGTCTTTCTGAATTGCTTCTTTCCTTGTGTACCTTTCTTTTTCTGCTTCTTGTTACAATCGCTCATTTTGCTCTGAACCAGATGGCACGAGAAGTTTTGGATAACGCCGCAAAGATGGTCGCGCCCGGCGTTACCACAGAAGAAATTGACAAAGCCATCCACGAGGACATCATATCTAGGGGTGCTTATCCGAGTCCTCTCAACTATCGAGGCTTTCCCAAGTCATGTTGCACGTACGTTGGCTGATTTCACGTCGAAGCCACCCACCATTTCCGTTTGTTTGTTTGTTTGTTTGTTTGTTTGTTTGTTTGTTTGTTTGTTTGTTTGTTTGTTTGTTTGTTTGTTTGTTTGTTTGTTTGTTTGTTTGTTTGTTTGTTTGTTTGTTTGTTTGTTTGTTTGTTTGTTTGTTTGTTTGTTTGTTTGTTTGTTTGTTTGTTTGTTTGTTTGTTTGTTTGTTTGTTTGTTTGTTTGTTTTTTTACGCTTCTTCTTATCACCTTTTTTGGCCTGTCTTAGTTCCATCAATGAGGCCATCTGTCACGGCATCCCTGATTCTAGACCCCTGGAAAACGGTGACATTGTGAACATAGACGTAACAGTTTATTATAAAGGTTTTCATGGCGATATCAACGAAACTTATTTCGTTGGAGAAGTTAGTGACACGGCCAAGCGACTTGTTCAGGCAACCTATGAATGTCTCGAGGAAGCCATCAAGATGGGTTTGTCGTTTCTTTAAATTCTTTGTTCTCTATCCGTTCTTTGTTCTCCTGTTCCTCTCTCTCTCTCTCTCTCTGTATTATTCCTATTTTCCCTATTAATATTTTTAATCCAGTAAAACCTGGTCGTCTCTATCGAGATATTGGAGGAGCGATAACGAAGCAGGCCAGTAAGTATGGCTTCCAGGTGGTGCGAACCTACTGTGGGCATGGTGTTGGTCGGCTCTTCCACACGGCTCCCAATGTGCCTCATTATGCTCGTATGCGTTTCTTCCAAAGCTATTTTGTTTGTTGCATTGTTTAGTTGAACTAATTTTTTTCCTCTTATAAAAACAGGGAATAAGGCAGTGGGAGTGATGAAACCAGGTCACATATTCACTATAGAGCCGATGATCAATGAAGGGACATGGAAGGATACCCTCTGGCCCGATGATTGGACAGCCACAACAAGAGATGGTAAGCTTTCTGCTCAGTTCGAGCACACCATGTTGGTCACTGAGGATGGCGTTGAGGTACATCTCTTTACCTTTGTTCTTTCTTTCTTTTTATTTGGCTTGGTTTGGTTTGTTTATGTTTTTATGTTTGCGAGAGAGTTGTTTTGTTTTTTTAAGGTTAGTTTTCTTAGTTTTTTTTTAATTTGTTTGCTCATATTAAAATTGCTTATAGGTGTTAACAGCAAGGACATCAGACTCCTATTCCTATCCATGGCTCTCCCCTTCTTCATCATCATAAAAACTTGACTTCTTTTCTTTTCTTTTATTTTTGCCCAAGAGCATAAGAGAGGAGAGAAAGCAGAGAGCAATGAGTCAGGTCACAGTACTGGCTCGCTGGTCTCACGTGGCAAGATTAAAAGCAGGCAGATGGTGAAGAGCTGGAACAGATGCTGGTACAGAACCACGACCTAGTGTTGATCCCAGAACTTCAGAGCGGGCATTGGATAAGGCCAGGGAATTGGCCTTGATTTAAGGATACCCTTTGCTGGACAAGAGTTAGGTTAATCAATTTTCACACCTCAATAACTTTGTTACATCTTTATGAAACACCAAACTATCAATTGTAACAAATACTTCAAGTATTGTTCTTCCTTTGGATGTATTTATATTTATGACCCCTAAACTAAAAATTGAAGTTAATAAATAAGAAAAACGAATACAGTGCATTTGTTTGAAAAAATAAAAAAGGTTCTTGTAGAACTCATCTAAGATGGATATAACTGTAGTGGTAGTAGTAGAAGTAGGAGATGATGATGGGAAGGAAGTGTTGTCATTATCATCATCATCCGATTTGTCAAAGTCCTCATCGTGGGCCACCAAGTATTTTGCCTTCAAAGCATCCAGATTGTTGGAGAATTCTGTGCGGAGATTGCGCCATTTATCATAGCAATCATTGTTGGTTCGACGTTGGGTAGGCAAGTGTTTGGCAATCTCCAACCAAGACCATTCATCACGCAAGCGCCAAGTGACAAGTCTACGGATTTCTGGTGCCTGCCAAGCGATCCGTTGCCGATGGCCATTCTTCCGATATTTGAGTCGACTGGATAACAATTGTTGTCGCTGAAGCGCTCTGCGAACTCGTTGTCGTCGTGGTGTTTGTTTTTTTGAGTCAGGACTCTTGTCATCGTCATCATCGAGAGAAGCAAGGGAGGAGGATGATTGCTCTTGACGAGGGGTGAGGAATGCTTTGTGAATGGGTGATCCGTTGACCAACTTGGGAAGTATAGGAGCTACAAACTCATCCACCAGCTCATTCAAGCCACTGAAAAAGCTTTGTAGAATGCCAGAGATGTGTTGACGGCACAGCTGGCGATGAATATTGGGCCAACGAAGAGGAGATTTGTTTTTGGCCTCATAGGTGGCTGCAGCTTCAGCTAGCACATTCTTATCAAACTCATCTGGATGATTTTCTACCCAAGCGGTACAACATTCAAGCCACAAGGAGCGATAAAATCGTATTTGTTGATCTTTGGTTGGCAAATCTGTTCGTTTCATGAACCACCTAAAGAAGCAGTGTAAAAGAAGAAGAGAGAAAGATAAAGAGAAAAAGAGGGAAAGAGAGAGAGAGAAAGAGAAAGCAAGAGAAAGAAAGAGGAAAAGAAAGAAAAAGGGAAAAGAGACAAAAAACAAAGTGTGAGTGAATGTCAAAAGAAGAACAAATGAACTAAGACCAATTATAACAATTATTGTTTAGACTATGAATGTTGCTGCTGCCACAATAAACCTGTGTGTTCTAGCTGAGCACTAGGTCTAAGGGTGCATTTTTGAATGCAAGCAAGCAAACAAACAAGCCATAACTGACTGGATAGATAAATAGATAGATAAATAGATAGATAGATAGATAGATAGATAGATAGATAGATAGATAGATAGATAGATAGATAGATAGATAGATAGATAGATAGATAGATAGATAGATAGATAGTGGTGATGGTGGTGGATACTATGCAAACAAAACAAACAAACAAACACAAACAAACAAACCGTTGGCGAACAGCATGAATAAAACTCTGATAGTTGGTATCTGCAAACCAGTTGGATTGTTGCAAAGCATCTGGGGATAGATTGTGAAATGCTTCTTTGGTAACTAGCTCTGGAGCAATAACTGTATGTATGCAAGGGAGTAAGGATGAAAAGAACCAAAAAGAGAGCAAGTCAGTCCATCAAGTGATAGTGGTGGTGGTGGTGGTGGTGGTGGTGGTGGTTTATTGACGCTGGTCAGGCAGCCAGCCCAGCCAAAGAAAAAACAAAAGAAAAAACAAAAATCAGATGAGCAGTAACGAACCGCAATGTCGAGGAGGATGATAATCAGCAGTGGTAGTTGCAACAGAGGATGAAGATGACGAAGAAGAAGAAGAAGAAGAAGAAGAAGAAGAAGAAGAAGAAGAATGAGGATGAGTGGTGGTAACATTGCTGACCAAGCGATTGGCCACAATAGCACGTTTTAATGTATCCTTGACGTAGACTTGCTGGGATCTACCACGAGGTACCCAACCTGCGATAAGGGCAGTAGTATCCAGTACATTGTTCTGACTGTGACCTTCCTGCAGTCCCTCCAAGATCAAGGCAGTGCAAAGGAAGCCAGCACGCAAGGAGTGAAAGGAAAACAATCCTTCAGGATAACCAGCCTGAACAGCCGGATCTTGCAACTTGGCATTTAAAGTATCGCGTGACCATCCCCATAATGATGTTTGTTTTTGTGTATCTGTTAAGCGCCAGTTGTGAAACTCGCGCAAATCCAAACCATGCTTGCATAACAGATGCTTGTTTAACCAGTAAATAAAATCTCCAAGACAAATGCTTGGTGTTGATGTTGTTGATGTGGTGGCAGCAGGGGTGGTGGCAGCAGCAGAGGTCATAGCAGCGGCGGTCCTAAGTGGTGATGATGGTGATGGTGATGGTGAAGAAGATGATCCTTGTGATGATGATGTTGATGATGGTAGTGGTGGTGGTGGTGGTGTTAAATAACCTTCAAATGTAACGACATGATTCCAATGATTTGGTATTCCTTTGGTGACTTGTTGGCGCAACGAAAGGAAATAAAGAGGAGGAGCAGAAAATGCATCCTCTTGGTGACGGCAGCTGATGTTGCCATTATTGTTGTTGTTGTTGTTGTTGTTGTTGTTGTTGTTGTTGTTGTTGTTGTTGTTGTTTTTGTTGTTGTCATTGTTGTGATTGAGTAAATGATGAAGTGGCGGTGATGGTGGTAGTAGTGGATGAAAAGGGTGATGCAGAAAACGGAGGAGGTGAAAAAAGCTCTGCAGGATTATCAACAACAATAACAGGAGCAGAAGCAACAACAGTTGCTGGTGGTGGTGTTTTTAACAAATAATAATCCAAAAACTCCTTGCGAACGAATGACTGAGTGTTGAGAGCCTGATAGGGAGCAAAGTGATGATTGAAAGATGTTGTTGATGAGGATGAGGATGATGATATTGAGACAATCGTTACTTCATCATCCTCTTCTATTGCTGCTGCTGCTGTTGCTATTGCTGCCTCTTTGTTGTTGTTGTTGTTGTTGTTGTTGTTGTTGTTGTTGTTGTTGTTGTTGTTGTTGTTGTTGTTGTTGTTGTTGTTGTTGTTGTTGTTGTTGTTGTTGTTGTTGTTGTTGTTGTTGTTGTTGTTGTTGTTGTTGTTGTTATTGTTGTTTAGTAGTGGTGGTTTGTCAAAGACAGCAGGAATAGATATATTATCTTCTGTTTGTTGTTGTTGTTGTTGTTGTTGTTGAGGTTAAACTGTTGTAAAATAAGAACGGGAATGATGGCGGAGACAAAGTAAGTACGAGACCCGAACTTAATTTACTAAAAGTGAAGAGTACAAGTGATAGTAAAGTATCTTGTGTTTTGTTGTAAGTTGTCCCGAGAGGAAAAAGAAGAAGAAGCAAGGAGAGGCAGTATTTAAGCTAGAACAATTATCCAAAAAAGAAGAACAGAGAATATCAGCATAAAAGGGCAGAGAGAGAAAACAACAAGAAAGGAGAAGTTCAAGAAAGGAGAAGTTGGACACCGAGAGGTTTCCTCAGGTCGACAGGCATGAGGGAGAGGTCGACAGGAAGAGAAGAAGGGCTATTATGTTGGAGTTTTCCAACATCACCCCCTTTTTGAACGAAGCTTCTTCCAGTAGGCGTTGACAGGTCGAAGATCATCAAAGTTCTTGACTGGAATCCAGAGGTCGTACTTAGGAGAGTAGCCTTTCCATCTGACCTTGTATTCTCGGCGGTTGGCAGGTCCACGGTGGTCTAGCACCTTGCTAACTTCGTAGGACTTGGAGTAATCATCATCGTTATCATCATCAGACTCGGAATTAACATCATCAGAAGCATCAGGGTCGGCTTGAGATTCCAAATCGGTCTTATCAGGAAGAACTGGAGTAGAGGATAGGGGTATCAAGGAACCAGAAGGGAGAGGGGGAACTAGCTTAAGAAGAGAAGGAGGAATACGATCTTCCAACTCGTTGCCAGTAACATCCACTAGTATATATGCACCACTCTTGGTTCTGCGTTTGACGGAGAAGGGGCCGAGATACTTCGGATCCATCTTGGAGGTGGCGGCAGAATGACGAAGCATAACGGTGTCGCCTGGCTTGAATTCAACCAAGGAAACAGAAGAGTCATGCGTCACAGACACAATCTGGTTGTAGAGGTCGGTAGCATCAGAAGCAGCAGGCCAGACAACAGAATGCAACTTGGCAATTTGTGCAAGGCGGTCAGCCTCAGGAAGGGGATTGGATTCCACGTTGGAAAAATCACTCGGAAGGTTGACAGGGCGTCCAAGAAAGAGCTCAAAGGGAGTCGATTTATGCCTGGAGGTCAGCCTTTGATTGATTGCAAATTGGGCAGCTGGAAGGAAGGTGGACCAGTGACTCCAATCGGAAGAGACCAGCTTCATTAGGGCGGACTTGGCAAGCTTGACGTGGGCCTCAGCAGCACCATTGGCTCGCGGGTGATAGGCAGCAATAAATCTGTGGTCGAAGCCAGAGATAGCCTTGATAGTAGCCATGGTCTCATTGACGAACTCGGAGCCGTTGTCTGACTGTACAATCTTGGGAAAGCCAAAATCGCATATGACCCCATAGAAGGCACTGGCGGTAGCAGCCGCTGTCCTGTTAACCAAAGGGCGGAGAAGGGTAAACCTGGTGGCAATGTTGGTGACCACCAAAACATAACAGAAACCAGATTCATCGGTGGCGAGCGGGCCAAACAGGTCCAAGGCAACGTGTTCGAAGGGAAAAGTGGCGGAGATGGTTTTCAGAGGATGAAAACCATGCTTGGCAACGTTGAAACAAAGGCAGGCATCACACGAACGGGTAGTAGCAAAGCAATCAGCCCGAAGGGAAGGCCAGAAGAAACCTTCGTTCCAGACCTTGTTGAAGAGATTGGCAGCACCTTCATGGCCAGCGAGATGGAGGCGGGAGAGTAACTCCTGTTGTTCTTCCACGGAAGAAGGGGCCGTTTTGTCCAAAAACAGCTTGATGTAACGGACGAGTTCTCTTGACGGAGCAACTGGAGGGTGCTGAGAGGCGTCAAGCACGGACAAGGAAGGAACTCTTGGAATGTTGCGTTGCTTCTTTACCGGAGCCAAGGTTTTGACTTCGTTTGGAACTACTGGCGGAGCCAGACCATCTTCCTCCCAAAAGTTGGGCGGGTAGAGGCGGGAAAGCGCATCTTCCAAGACCATCTGAACGCCAGGCCGGTGGACGATGTCGAAGTCAAACTGGAGCAGCAAGAAAGCCCAATGATTAAGCATGAAAGAAGAATGCTTGGCTGTAAAGAGATACGACAAGGCCTTGTGGTCTGTGAACAAGGTAAAGCGGCGACCCCACAGCCAACAGCGGAACTGGTGGAGGGCAAAGACCACAGCAAGAAGCTCGCGTTTCGTGGCAGGATAGTTGCGTTGAGCAGAGTTGAGGGCACGGCTAGCAAAGGCAATATAACGGCGAATACCATCAGCAGACTCTTGATAGAGCACAGCACCAACGCCATATTGGGAAGCATCGGTACCAACAAGGAAGGGAAGACTGGGGTCCGGCTTGCTCAGAACCGGAGGAGAGCTGAGGATACGGCGAAGGGCACTGATAGCTTCATCGCAGTTCTTGTTCCAAAAGGGTCGCACATCTGGAACGTTGCGGAGGGCATCCAACGGAGCCGTTAGGCGAGAATATAAAGGCACAAAGCTGCGCAAGAAGTTGACGAAGCCCAGATAAGACTGAAGTTGCTTGCTGGTAGTAGGTACGGGAAGGCTGTTGAAGGCGGAAAGCTTATCCAGATCAGGAGCATAGCCCTTGCTGGAGACAATGTATCCAACCAGATGGAGCCGTGAGAAGCCAAAATGACACTTCTCGATACAGAGACGGAGACTAGCGTTGTTGATGGCACGTAGAACCAAGCGAAGCTTTTCAATGTGCTCATCAATAGAGGCAGAGCGGGAAAAGACGAGGCAATCGTCAATATAGTGTGCGGCGCAGTCAGCGAGGTCCTTAAGCATGGCAGCAAGGAGACGCTGCATAGCGGCCGGAATGATCTTCACCCCAAAGGGAGCTCCACAAAAGCAGTAGCGGCGCCCTCACCAGGTGAAGGTGAGCTTGATCTGGTGAGGCGCAAAGATTAGAAGCTGCATGAAGCTCCACACTAAATCTAGCGAGCTGGCGATACGGAAGCCAAGGACGTACTCTACGACAGCAAGGATACCAGGAATGTGGAAGTGGATATCCACAATGATAGAGTTGATAGCTCGTGGATCAATGCAGGTACGGGCTGAAGTCCAATTGCCGTTAGCATCCTTCTTAGGGACGCAAAGAATGGGCGAATTCCATGGCGAGTCCATGGGAGCATCCACAATAACCTTGTGGCGGTACCACTCTTCGAGCTGCTCGTTGATGGAGGAATGCCAGACTTCTGGTATAGGATACTGATGTTTGAATATCGGAGGGTGATCTCTGGTATCCAAACGGATTGTCCCTTCTGGAAGCGGACAGGAAGGACCTTGAGGAATACGGCTGTTCTCTTCAAGAAGGTCCTTGATGCGGTCTACAATGGCCTTTTGAAGTTCTGGAGGCAAAGGAGACTCCACGTACTTATCAGAAGAAGCGACGTTCTTATCGTCTGGCGCTGAAGGCTTAGGGCCAGGGAAGCGGACTGAAATTCCAAACAGACCAATGCCTATCCTATCAAGGATGTCTCGGCCAAAGATCACTTGAGTAGAACCAGAGAGCTTGAGAACGAGGAAGTTGTGGAAGAACTTCCGAGTACCACACGCCACACGAATGTGGGAGGCAACGGCAGACACAGAGGCAGAGGAATCATCTCCCAGAACCACATCCTGTTGAGTGTGGGTCGTTTTGAGGTGAAACTGTTCCACAAGGGAAGGATCCACAAAGGAAGAGGAGGCGCCGGTGTCGAGTAGGGCCATAACTCTTTGCTTGTTCAAGGTTGCCGGAACCATAATAGGAGCAGCAACAGGAGCAGGAGAGGGGTTATCGGAGGCAGGAGCTTCGTGATCGTCAAGACCAAGCATGAACAGCTCTGCTGCAGCTTGCTCAAACTCCCGAAAGGGATTCTCTTCTATGTTGTTTAAAGAAGGAGTAGCCGGAGAAGGAGAAGGGGAGGCTGCAGTGCCAGAAGGAGGAGCCGGAGAAACACCAGTCGCAGGGGACTGCATGCTGTTGAGCGAAGAAGCCGGAGGCTTAGCAGAAGTGCCACGAGTAGGACAACGATTTGCCATATGTCCCGCCTTACCGCACTTGTAGCAGACGCCAGCTGGTCTTTGAGGAGCACCAGAAGAGGTAGCAGGTGTAGAAGAAGAGGAAGAGGAGGAGGATCCATCACTCTTTTTCTTGGAGAGGACTCGGCAGTCCTTGTCCGAATGACCGTGCGTACGGTGAAAAGAGCACCAAGGTTTGCCGTTCTTGGTCCCCTTGTTGTGGTTCGAGCTGCTCGGAGGGGAAAGTCTCGAGGGCTTTCTCTTGCTTCGGGCTTCCAAGGCGGATTCGTGTTCCAAGGCGATGCCGATGGCATCGGCCAGAGAAGTAGGGGGGTTGGCGATGCAAGAAGAAATAAATCCCGAGACAAGTTCTTCAGGAAGGGCGTTCCTGAGAACAGCAAGAATATCTTCGAGTTGAGGCGGACAGGTCATCTGGTCGATGAGCTCTTGGAAGCGCTCTGAGAATTCTCGAACAGACTCTCCGGTTTTGAAGGAGAAGTGACAGAACTCTGTATGCAGCGCGTTCTGCAGGTTTCTGCTGCCAAAGTGGTCGTGGAAGGTGGCTATGAGCCTATCCCAAGGCCATTCCGGGTGACAAAGGTTCTGGATGGCCCAGTGCTGAGCCAACGGATCCTTGATCTGAGAAATCAAGGCATAATGCCAGAGGTTTTCTGGGTAAGACGTGCCGCTAAGGGCGAAGTGTAGGCGCTCTGAAAAGATAAGAGGATTATCTTTTCCTTTGGTCTTTGGATCGAAGGTTGGAAGATTTTGGGGAAGCTTTGGATATTTTTCCTTGCTTCCTGTCTTGTCTGAGGGTTCAGCGTAACCACTCTCGGACGAGGAGCCAGCCTCGGAAGTTTCCGTGGCAGAGCGAAGCGAGAAATGCTTGGAGGAGAACGCGGCGGGCAGAGGTTTCACCACCTTTGGCGCGGCAGCACCTGCGGAGGTAGCGCCCTTGGGAGAAACGTAAGGAGTTGACGGAGTGTTAACCGGAAGTTGCGAAGGCAGGTTCGAGCGCAGTTGGAACGGTGGCTCGTTTTCTTCTTTGCAAATCGCGGTCAGTTGATTGATCATCTCCATCAGTTCGCTCTTCTGACGGCATAAGTCATCGAAACGTTTTTTATCCTCTTCTTCGCCACTGGAGTCCCATGATAATGCTGCTTGCGCAATCGCGAGAGATAACTCGGCTTTCCTCTTGAGCAGGCGGGCAAGAGCAGCTTCGGAACTGTTTTCGTTAACATCAATGTCACCAAAGCTTGGCGAACCGTCTTCCTTCTCAGTGGGTATACTGGAAGAAGGAAAGTTAGACATTGTAGAGAGGCTTACCAACAATAATATATAACTCCTTTAACGAAAGCAAAGGTTGATATAATACACCGGGTTAATATCACGGTAGCTGAGTCCACAGTGTGTCTCAGATAAGTTCTGAGTAAGGAAGGGCTTGAAACAAGCGCCAAAAACGCAACGAATAGCGAAGTGACCTTAGCAGTAAGCCAAGGAGCGCGCTATACGAGGGAGTTGAAGAACGGGAATGATGGCGGAGACAAAGTAAGTACGAGACCCGAACTTAATTTACTAAAAGTGAAGAGTACAAGTGATAGTAAAGTATCTTGTGTTTTGTTGTAAGTTGTCCCAAGAGGAAAAAGAAGAAGAAGCAAGGGAAAGGCAGTATTTAAGTTAGAAGAAAGATCCATAAAAGAGCAAAGCATAAAACAGAAGACAGAGAAAAAAGGAAACATCAAAAAAGGAGAAGGGAAGATGAGAAGTTTCCTCAGGTCAATAGCAGGAAGGAGAAGTCAGCAAAAAGAAGAGAAGAGCTACTATATTGGAGTTTTCCAACATCACCCCCTTTTCAAATGAGGTAGGCGTTGACAGGTCGAAGATCATTGAAGTTCTTGACTGGAATCCAGAGGTCGTACTTAGGAGAGTAGCCTTTCCATCTGACCTTGTATTCTTGGCGGTTGACAGGTCCACGGTGGTCTAGCACCTTGCTAACTTCATAGGACTTGGAGGAGTCATCATCGAACTCAGAATTATCATCAGAACCATCGGGAATAGCTTGAGATTCCAAGTCGGTCTTATTAGGAAGAACTGGAGTAGAGGGTAGAGGTATTGAGGAACCAGAAGGGAGAGGAGGAACTAGCTTAAGAAGAGAAGGAGGAATACAATCTTTCAACTCATTGCCAGTAACATCCACTAGTATATATGCACCACTCTTGGTTCTGCGCTTGAAGGAGAAGGGGCCGAAATACTTCGGATCCATCTTGGAGGTGGCAGCAGAATGACAAGGCATAACGGTGTCGCCTGGCTTGAATTCAACCAAGGAAACAGAAGAGTCATGCGTCACAGACACAATCTGGTTGTAGAGGTCGGTAGCATCAGAAGCAGCAGGCCAGACAACAGAATGCAACTTGGCAATTTGTGCAAGGCGGTCAGCCTCAAGAAGGGAATCGGATTCCACGTTGGAAAAATCACTCGGAAGGTTGACAGGGCGTCCAAGAAAGAGCTCAAAGGGAGTCGATTTATGCCTGGAGGTCAGCCTTTGATTGATCGCAAATTGGGCAGCTGGAAGGAAGATGGACCAGTGACTCCAATTAGAAGAAACCAACTTCATTAGGGCAGGCTTGGCAAGCTTGACATGGGCCTCAGCAGCACCATTGGCTCGCGGGTGATAGGCAGCAATAAATCTGTGGTCGAAGCCAAAGATAGCCTTGATAGTGGCCATGGTCTCGTTCACGAACTTGGAGCTGTTGTCTGACTGTACAATCTTGGGAAAGCCAAAATCGCATATGACCCCATAGAAGGCACTGGCAGTAGCAGCAGAACACCATCAGCAGACTCTTGATAAAGCACAGCACCAACACCGTATTGAGAAGCATCAGTACCAACAAGGAAGGGAAGACTGGGGTCCAGCTTGCTCAGAACCGGAGGGGAACTGAGGATTTGACAAAGGGCACTGATAGCTTCATTGCAGTTCTTATTCCAAAAGGGTCAAACATCTGGAACATTGCAAAGGGCATCCAACGGAGCAGTTAGGCGAGAATATAAAGGCACAAAGCTGCGCAGAAAGTTGACAAAGCCCAGATAAGACTGCAACTGCTTGCCAGTAGTAGGCACAGGAAGGCTGTTGAAGGCTGAAAGCTTATCCAGATCAGGAGCATAGCCCTCGCTGGAGACAATGTATCCAACCAGATAGAACCGTGAGAAGCCAAAATGACACTTCTTGATGTGGAGATGGAGACTAGCGTTGTTGATGGCACATAGAACCAAGCGAAGCTTTTCAACATGCTCATTAATAAAGGCAGAGTAAAGACGAGACAATCATCAATATAGTGTGCGACACAGTCAACGAGGTCCTTAAGCACAGCAGCAAGGAGACACTGCATAGCTGCCAGAACGATCTTCATCCCAAAGGGAGCTCCATGAAAGCAGTAGCGGCTCCCTCACCAGATGAAGGTGAGCTTGATCTGGTGAGGCGCAAAGATTAGAAGCTGCATGAAGCTCCACACTAAATCTAGCGAGCTGGCGATACGGAAGCCAAGCACGTATTCTATGACAGCAAGGATACCAGGAATGTGGAAGTGGATATCCACAATGATAGAGTTGATAGCTCGTGGATCAATGCAGGTATGGGCTAAAGTCCAATTGCCGTTAGCATCCTTCTTAGGAACACAAAGAATGGGCGAGTTCCAGGGCGAGTCCATGGGAGCATCCACAATAACCTTGTGGCGATACCACTCTTCAAGCTGCTTGTTGATGGAGGAATGCCAGACTTCTGGTATAGGATACTGATGTTTGAATATTGGAGGATGATCTCTGGTATCCAAACGGATTGTCCCTTCTGGAAGCAAACAGGAAGGACCTTAAGGAATACAGCTGTTCTCTTCAAGAAGGTCCTTGATGTGGTCTACAATGGCCTTTTGAAGTTCTGGAGGCAAAGGAGACTCCACATACTTATCAGAAGAAGCGACGTTCTTATCGTCTGGCGCTGAAGGCTTAGGGCCAGGGAAGCGGACTGGAATTCCAAACAGACCAATGCCTATCCTATCAAGGATGTCTTGGCCAAAGATCACTTGAGTAGAACCGGAGAGCTTGAGAATGAGGAAGTTGTGGAAGAACTTCTGAGTACCACATGCCACAGGAAACATAGAAGGCAACAGCAGACACAGAGGCAGAGGAATCATCTCCCAGAACCACATCCTGTTGAGTGCGGGCTGTTTTAAGGTGAAACTGTTCCACAAGGGAAGGATCCACAACGGAAGAGGAAGCGCCGGTGTCGAGTAGGGCCATAACTCTTTTGCTTGTTCAAGGTTGCTAAAAAGCAAATGGACTGCCATATTTTTCTAGGAAATACCTCATAAAATATGAGGATAAATACGTATTTTGTTATTACAAAACCACTTTTGAAAGTTAGCAATCACATTAGGACTCTCTTGTAAAAACCAGTCTCTTGTATCTTTTTCCTGTGGTATTATACAATGGTAAACTTTTGATTGTATTAAGTATTTTTATTAAATGACATCAACACAAAACACATGATACATAATGACTGAAGGATAGTGAGGAAATTATTGATGTTTATGCCCAAGTATGCCATATGATAACTTAATATGGTTACTATTTCATTTGTGAACAAATATTCTCTTCACCTAGTTTACAAGATTATTAAAAAAATCAGTATTAATAAAAAGGGAAATCAAAAGAATGAAAGCAACCATGCTTTTGAAGAAAACATTGTTTACATATCCATTCTGTAAAAACTGGCACAATACCCATCAGTGTTTACAACATTGGTTCATCACCATAAACCATTAACTCAATAGCAACTGTTTTTCCTAAAGCTTCAATGTAAACTTGAAGATAGCAGAAATCCTTTCAAACCAGGCAAGGTTATTTCCAAGGAAATAGTGTACTAAGTCATAGTCTTTGTCATTGATATCAGCATGGTTAATAAGAAAATGTAATGATTAATATTTACAAAAAATACTAAAGTTATATAGTGTTAGAGTTGCAGCAAAGGCACTGTGGCCACCAAGAGGAAAAGCATCCATTTTCAGGATCAAAACAAGGTTGTTCTCATCATGTACTAACTGTTGCAAGACAGGACAAAAGATGTACTCCAATACCTTTTGAGCATCCCATTCATGGCCAGTAAAGACCTTTTCTGTTTTAGTCTGGAAAACAAGAGGAGCCAAAGGCATTTCTGTAGAGACAATCCAGTTAAAAGCAGCGTTTATTTTCTCAAAACCAGCTAAAAGGGAAGGGACATGTAGGTTGGCAAGCTTCATGTGCTTCCAAGTATCTGCTTCAGACTCCCACTCCTTGTCAAACAAGTGAACCAGCATTTTGTATTATCTGAAAGATATTCCCTTTCAAGTTACTAGTTGAACTGCATGGTGAGGACAAGATAAGGCTTGATAAAGCTACTTTATAACATTTTGCTCCACTAGCTTCAATGCATGGGCTCAACTACTCTATGAAATGGTTTGATGGCAAAGGTGTTGTGCTGTATGAAGGGCCATGTTTTACAAAAAGCCATGGTGCATAGTTTTTAGCTCAGCTATGTAACTCCAATAACATTGCTAGAGTACCTGCAGACACCACCCAGAACCTGTATGCTTTATTCTCATGGAATCGTGGATTAGTTAGTGTCAAGGCATCTTCTTTTCTTTCTTCAGCTAAAGACAAAATCTTGCTTGAGGGGTAAAATTCCACTAGGAAAAAAGAGAAAAATGGAAAAGGAAAGATAAAGACTAATAACAAGTTAAGAGAACTTCATCAAAAAATTAGTAGTCCTATCTTGCAGCTGGATGCTGTGCTTGTAAGTAGGAAACACAATGTCCCAAACTTCTGCTACTGCCTTGTGCTGCTAGTCATCATTCCCATAGCAGGTGTTGGACACTCAAAGCCAAATGCTGATAACCAATGCCTTGCCATCATTGGGACCCAAGTGGTGTTGGTAAAATCACCAACACTTATCTCAAGACTCCTCATGTTGGATCCGTCCCAGATGCTCCAACAATCCTGTCAACTTGAGCTCGACATCCTCAGCTGTCCTGAGACTGAACGCGTTGCCAGAGAAGAAGAACAGCGCAAGTTAGATGAAGTCGCAGAACACACTACAAAGACCATGGAACGGTTACAACAGCATATAGACAACTTTGTTGTGTTCTTTGCATCCACCTCAGCCACACTAGGCAACTCTTCCACATGCAACACCACTGCTGCCGCTGCTTCTCCTCCCTGGACTACCTAAGTTCGACATCAGCAAGCACCAGGACCCCGCTCTTCACACCATAGAACTGGAGTATCACCTTAACGCCTACAACTACCCTGAGGATAGATGGATGCAAGCCCTCGTCACCACCCTTGTTGGAGATGGACGTCTTTGGGCCATTAGCACTCTACAAGACCAACCATGGAACGTCGCCCAAGACCTCTTCCATCGGCACTACTGCCTTCCAGACATCAAGGCCACAACGATTGAGGCTGTCGCGTTGTTTCAACAGAAGCCTGGCGAAAGCATTCATCAACTCATTGATCGGTATTCTGTACTCTGTAATCGTCTTTCTGACACCTTCTACGACTACCTCAAAGCCTTCTTCTTTGGACGAGCCCTTCTTCCTCACATCAAGTCGAAGTCATCAAAACAGAGTTTCCCCAACCTTCTTCGAAAGATAACCACAGCAAATCACCTCAAAGGCAATCACAGTTACTCCACACTATGGGTGCTGTTTGCGCACACTGCAAAACACATAACCACACGCCAGTCCTCTCCCAGCTCACATTCCCTCAACTCCATGTCTTCTACGCAACAACAGAGCAACACACCCGCTCCTGCCACTGAGCAGCAAGACTCTATTGGAGATGAAGAGGAGTATGACGAGTTCTGTGAGTCACAACAGGCTCTCAACTCTATTACTGTCACTGACAATATGCCTGGACCCAACGACCCTATCTGTGCCCCAATGACTATCAACAGCCATCGAGTCACCAATGGGACCAGGGATGTTGTTGGTAAAATCACTAACACTTATTCAAAACTCCTTGTGCCTAAAGCTATATTTTTATATCTTCTTTCTTTTCCCTTTCTCTTTTCCCTTTTTCTTGGTGTATTTTGAAGCAACATTGGAAATTCACTTTTGTTATCCTTTCTCTATTCTTGAATACACTTCATGTCTCATCACCAACTCTTTCATTCTTGAGGTTGAATTCAACCTACATGCTTGGATAGTTAAGCACAGGGAAGGAAGGAAGAAGGAAGGAGTTTTGGGCAGGAGGCAGGGCAAGAGGGATAAAAAGGGATGTACCAATGAAAAAAAGCCATAACAACAGCTATCTCATAGTATCCAAAGGTTCTGCTGAATGCTGTATGGATGAATGAGAGAGAGGGAAAGGGAGAAAGAGAGAGAAAGAGAAAGAGGAAGAGGGAAAGGAAGAGGGAGAGAGAGAGGGAAAGGGAGAGGGAGAGGGATAAAGGAAAAGGGAGAGGGAGAGAGAGAGGAAGAGAGAGAGAAAGAGAGAGAGAAAGGGAGAAGAAGAGGAAAAGGGAGAGGAAGAGGGAGAGGGAGAGAGAGAGGAAGAGTGAGAGAAAAAGAGAGAAGGTACCTATTGTGAGGGTAGCACAACGGGATGTGACAGAAAGAAAGGAAAAGAACTTATGGATAATATCCTGATAGTGAACAATGAGTTCTCATAAACAGCTTATAAGCAACGTGCATTGATAAATTATCACAAGTTATGAGACTACTGGATTGATTCAGGGTATGTTACAAATAGAACACAAAAAAAAAGTGAGAAAGAGAATGAGAAAAAGTAAGAAAGGGTTCTTACCACAACAATGGAACAGCATATTTACAAGCAAGGTGCATTTAATGATAGATGATTACAAGTTATGAGACTATTGAAGTAATACAGGTTATATTCGTGAGTGAATGGATTTATAACATGGTAACCCTATTTGTTTAGAAGTAGAAGAAGTTCTGATAACTCATTAAAATGAAAGGTTTAAGGGATGTTTTTAACTTGAATATGACAGCACAAACTGTGTTATAAAATGGATGTTTTTTCTCTTTATTGCTACATAGAATTTTTGTAAGAATGGTTATTTTCATATATTAGTTTGTTTCCTAACTTTGCTTTGTAAGCTATTCACCTTTTTTTTCTTTTCTTCAGCATCTTTATCTTTTTTGTTCCTATGTGCTTGTCCTTGTTCTTTTACTTGTCCACTTCCTTGGTCTTATTAAATAGGGCAAATAACATAAATAAACAGGCCAAAACATATTATTCAAGAGAAAACAAGGGAACAAAAGGTGTTAAAAGGGAAAAGTGGTGAGAAAAAAGAGAAAAGGAAGCAATGGAATAAAAGGAAGAAGCCTAATAATGTGACAGCAGGCAATTGGTCTACATCACAGATGTCAACAGGATGAAAAGGAAGGGAACGGGTCAATGGAGCTAATATGTTGAGAGTAATTCTCAACAGTCTTTTTCTCTTTCACATCTTACTTTTTCTTTTCTTTTACTTGAAGGACTTATTTTAGCCAATGCCTTTGATGCCAGTGGCATAAACAGTATGCTACTAATATCTTGGCTAGGCTTCCAATGGACATGTCATTGAATGTTCAAAATAAGGAATATCTTTGCCTAGGCAGCAATACCTGTTGTAGTATATTAATTGAGCATGAAAAGGAGCACATGCAGTGGTTGACAAAAATTATTATGTTGAACAAGGTTGGACTGTTACCTTCCTTACCAGTATTGGAAAAGGTAAGAACTCTGTTACTAGAGGTGTATGGAAAAAATATGAACTAATAAGCACAAGCAAGGAGAAGGAAAGGAAGGAAGTGTATACATACACAAATCAAAGGAAAAGAAGGAAAGAAAGCAAGTGTGTACACATGCACAAATCAAAGGAAAAGAAGAAAAGAAAGTAAGCACACACACATGCAAATAGAAGGAAAGGAAGGAAAGAAAGTGCGCATTTGTGCAAACAGAAGGAAGAAGGAAGTGTGCATGTGTGCGCAAATCAAGGGAAAGCAAGGAAGGAAGTGCACATGTGTGTGCAAATCGAGGGAAAGCAAGGAAGGAAGTGCGCAGGTGTGTGCAAATCAAAGGAAAAGAAGAAAAGAAAGGAAGCACACACACATGCAAATAGAAGGAAAGCAAGGAAGGAAGTGGGCATGGGTGCACAAATTGAGGGAAAGCAAGGAAATGTGCACATGTGTGCAAATCAAAGGAAAGCAAGGTAGGAAGTGTGCACATGTACACAAATCAAAGAAAAGTAAGGAAGGGCGCACACATGTGCATGTTGGTAACTGCCAACATAACCAACTCTTTCTTCGTTTCTTTCTTTGTTCCTTTCTTTTCTGTCAACGATCTTGTGCCAGCCGTCATCGATCTTTTATGTCGACACCAAGCCATTTCAAAGCTCTTTCTCCAGCCTTCCTGAGCCTAGAACTGAGAAACCAAGAAGCCACTCTCCAACCTCAAACCTTTTCATGTGTGCAAATAAAAGAAAAGAAAAATAACTGTTACACATATGCAATAATAAGAAAGGATACACACAAATAGAAGGAAAGAAGGAAAGGAACAATGTTCAATGGCTTCCACCCTCTTCAAACGATCTCCACAACCTTTCCTTTCAAACATATTGCACTGGATCTCTTTGGTCCTCTTCCTACTGATGAGAATGGTTTCTCCTACATTATGGTTCTCATTGACATTGCTACTCGCTTCACCGTGCTCCAACCCCTTCTTAACAGATCAGCTCTTTCTGTTGCTCATGCCCTCTACCAGAGCATTTGTGACTTTGGCTTTCTGAAGATCATTCAATCCGACAATGGCACTGAGTTTGTTAACAACATTCTTTCTTCCTTCAAGGAACTCGCTGGTTTTGATCATTGCTTCATCTCATCCTACCATCCTCATGCTAACGGAGCTGCTGAGAGTCATGTCAAGCTTGCTAAATCACTGCTCTTCAAGCTAGTCAATGGTGATTGGAACCACTGGTCTATGTTTCTTCCAGCTACGCAGAAAGGTCTTAATAATCACACCTCTTCTCGCCACAACTCTTCTCCGTTTGAACTCTTCTTCAGTCGACCCGTCAATCCACCTGAGAACTTCTCATCATCTCCTTCTACTCCACTTTCCCTTGAAGCACGATGTAAACAAGTTGAAGATCTTCGTTCACTTGTTTGACCCTCCTCCACAACTGCTACGAAAAACTATAATCACCAAGTAGCTGATCGCTTCAACAAGAATGCTCCTCTCATTTTGTTTGCTCCTGGTGACACAGTCATGCTTGCGAATTCCGGTTCCGAATCCAAAACCGATCCGAAATACCTTGGCCCTTTCACAGTCAACACACTCCCAATGGCACTTACCGACTCCGAGATGCCACCGGTGATCTTCTTCCGGATACTGTTGCTCCTTCTCTTCTAAAGAAAATGGATCCACCCAACTCCTCACCCGGTTCCTTCTCTCCAGTATCCCCCGACCCTTCAAAAAAGAGCTGGGAGGTCCGTTTCATCATTGATTACAAAGGTCCTCCTAATCGCCACAAGTATCTCGTCTGTTGGAAAGGTTTTTCTGCCAAATACGATTCCTGGGTGGAACTGAGAACTTTGGTGACCAACAACCCATCATCAACTATTGGAAGCTCAAGCGTAAGAAACCCTCTCAACAAGGAAGGAACTGATGTTGGCAACTGCCAACATAATCAACTCTTTTCTCCTTGTTCTTCTTTGGTCTTTTTCTGCTGACAACCAATGTCATCTCTTTGATCAATCTTGTTGACACCAAAGATCAACTTCTTGTTTCCAGTCTTTTCCCTTGAAGTTTCTTCAAGCTCAGAAATTGAGAATTGGCAATTCCGCTGACAAACCCTCGATCTCTGGCCCTTAGGTTCCCTTCCTAACTATAAATTGGTTCCTCTTTCATTTTCTTCACTCGGGTTGCAGTTCACAAAACACAGAGGACAAACACACACACAATCAAACACTTATCTTTTCTCTTTCATGCATTAAATTACATGGGGCTCTTGAACAAAGTCGAGGCAGGAAAAAATGCGGAAAAATAGGACTCTGCCACGCAAGAGCACTGAATTGATTGACAGTCAGGAGAGGGAACAGGTCCTACGTCGATGGGTGGATCTGGCCATGAAGGAACGTCTTAGACTGGGGACCCTAAACGGTAATCGTTCGTGGAAGCCCGCTTTGCAAGCTGTGCAAAAAGAGACAAAGATCCCCGAGTGTTTTGTCAAAGGGGACAAGCTAAATCAGTTTCTGGAGGAAGCGTTCAAGTTTGCGGTGGAAAAGTATGGGCACCTGAACACTACCACAGTCAAGATTCCTTCTCCCAGGGTGAACCAAAAGGAGGAGGACGACAGAGGGGCAGAGGATCAGTGTAACTCGGTAGCGGATTCGCCCCGCCGAGAGGAAGGGACAAGTGTTGTGCCCAAGGGGAAGATTGATTCGGACTCAGTCAGTGCAGCCGGCGTTAAGGAGCGAACCAATAGTCAAGTGGCGCTGCTGTTTGATTGTATTAGCCGTGTTTCTCACGAGTGTGGTAAGCTCTCCGAGGCAGGCGTACTCTCACTCGCAGTGATTGTACGATTCAGGGACCTGATTGAATCCCTCGACAAGGAGATCAATAATCTTATGGTGGAAAAAGGAAGTGCAAATAGTACCAAAGGCGGCCTTACTCTGGGTTTCCAACGGTCTTACGCGGAGGTGGTCGGATCAGCTCCGCGGTGTGATATGATTACTGCGGAAAGGAATTTCCCTCCAACGGCAACTACGGTCAGCGCGCCAAGCTTGGAATACTGGAAGGAAGAAATGGCAAAGGAACAAGGGATATGTTGGCAGGATAACTCCAACATATACAGGAGGCCGTGGACCAAAGATACAGTAACCGACCCGAACTATTGGTCTACAGTAAAACCAAAGTATGGCTTTGCCAGTCCCTACTCCAAGGTAGGGGCGGTGGAGGGCAGATCGATTGTGGTGAGCGGTAAGGACCTTAAGAAGGAAAAGGTAAGTGAGAGGATCTTCGAGCTGGGGCTCAAGCACGGCGGAGTGTGGAAAGTAGGAGAGAAGAATGGCACGCAGCATTGGGGAGTTACTTTGGAGACGGCCCAGGCTGCCGAAGACATTATTGCGGAAAGAGCCAGGCTGTATGCTTTTACCCGCTGGTGGGTGGGCAAAGCCCGAATTGAAGAAGCCAAGAATGAAGGTAAACCGCGGTGGAAGCCTAAAGAGCAAAGAAAGATGGAGAAGAAGAAGGAAAAGGAGGAGAATGTTGGAACAGTGGCCTTGGACAGCTCTTTGGAACTCTCAAGCATCGCGCTGGCTGAGGAGGAGTATCATGGTGCTGCCAACTGGTCTGACATTGTGGAGGAGGAAGGAGAGGAGACCCAATGACTTCAGTAGCGTTTGTCAACTCTAGGGGCTGGGGACAAGAGGAATTGGTCAGCTGTTGGGCTGACAGTAAGCAATTTGACATTATTGGAGTGTGCGAACATAGGAGGATGGTTGCCCCTCGATTGGAGGGGTATCGGTGGATGGGTGGAGGGGCTGCTCCAGGGAGGAGTGGCTATGGAAGGGGTGGCGCAGGTTTCTTTGTTCGAGAGGGCTTCAAGGGGAACATCAGAGAAAGGAAAGAGTGGCGAACACCCAACTCCACTTGGGTGGAACTGGCGGGACAGAGTTGCATCTTTATAATCGGTATAGTGTATCTCCCCCCAGGAGGTACCGTGGACAACTTTAAGGTCACCTTGGCTGCGTTTGAGAAAAGAATCCTGGACGTGGTCAAGGAAGGAAGACCCCTGATTATTGGAGGTGATTGGAACGCCAGGGTTGGAAAGGGATGGAATGGTAGAGGTGAATCTACTTACAACGCGAGAGGAAAGGTGTTGGTGGAGGCTTTCAAAAGGCTGGCCCTCTCGTTGCCTCAGCTCGAAGAGGAAGCGCCAGTATTTACATGGAGAGCTGGAAAACGAAAGAGCATTGTGGACTATGTGGTAGCATGGAGATGGACGGGCAAGGTAGTTGGTGACAGATGGCAAGCTTGGACCGATCATCGACCACTGGTAGTCGAGTTGAAGGACCCAGCAGATAGTTGTGGCGGGGTTTGGATGGAACGATGGAAGTGGAAGTCCTACTCGGAGGAAGATCGCAAGAGGAGGTGGAGGGAGTACAAACGCGGGTGCAAGCGTTTCTTCAAAGGAGAGGAATGGAAGGCCATGGTCAAGAAAACACGGGAGGGAGCAGCTACTGTTGAAGATCTTTGGAGCAAGTGGAAAAAAGGATTGTGGGATTGTGCAATGAGATGGTTTGGTAGAGAAAGGAGACTGATAGGAGCAACAACAAGCAGGGCAAGGAAGCCATGGTGGACAGCAGAGTTAACATCCTTGAACAAGCAGGTAGCGATAGCCCATGCTCAGTGGCTAAGAGAAGGAAAGAATGATGGAAAGGCCAGAGAGGAATTTGTGGAACTCAGAAAAAGGTTTGTGAAGTTGTGGAGAGCCAACAAATGGGACTGGATGAAGTGGAAAAGACAAGAGAACATCAAGGAAATGCAGAAATGGATCGGCAACATGTGGAGGATAGTGGCAAAGCGTAGAGCAGAGCCCAAAGCAGTTATGGAGCACCACGGTAGCACAGCAGCCTTCAAGGAACATTGGGCAAAGCTGGGAAGGAAGGATTCTTCCATTGGGAGCTTGCATCGAGAGGAAGCAGGTCCAGAAGGACTGCCTTGGTCTGGTAGTAACTGGCTTAAGAAGGAGAGTTTTAATCTTGCATGGAGGAAAAGATTGAGGGTGGGCAAAGCAGCTGGGGTGGACAATATTGATGGGGAAATGATGAAGTATGGAGGCAAACATGTGCAAGATGCAACTTGGACGCTGATCAAGGTCATTGAGAACCAAGGCATAATCCCCAAGGAGTGGAAACAGGGGGTGGTTATTCCCTTGCATAAGGCAGGAGATCCCCAGAATCCAGCAAACTATAGAGGTATTACTCTCCTATGCAATGCAGCCAAGGTGTTTGAAGGAGCTATCTTGGTACAATTGAACATACAAGCAAGAGAGCAAGGGTGGATAAGTAATTGCCAGGGTGGATTTAGAAAAGGAAGGGGAGTCATGGATCAGGTGTGGCGGTTGAAGAAATGCCTGATGAAGAGAAGCAAAGAACGTACCTATATTGCTCTGTTGGATATCAGCAAGGCATATGACATGCTTGACCATGACATACTGGCAAGGACATTACGCAAAAGAGGAGCAGAAGAGGCAGCAGTGGGTATCATTACAGAGTGGTACCATGGTATGACGAGTGTTATTCGCATGAATGGGCAGCTTTCAGAGGAATTTCTGGTGGAAAGAGGAGTTAAGCAAGGAGGAGTTTTGTCTCCATTCTTGTTCAATGTATACATTGATGTGGTGGCAAGAAAGCTACAAGCTGCAGAGGAGAAGGAAAGAGGAGATAAAGCAAGGAATGTTTGGTTGTTGTTTGCAGATGACTTGGCAGTGGTGGCCAGCGACCCATTTGAGCTTCAGAGAAGATTGAATGTAGCAGTGGAGGCAGTGAATGCTCTGGGACTTCAGTTCAATGCAAAGAAATCAGTGGTGCTAGTACAAGGAAAGAAGGCTCATTTTCAAGAGTGGAGACTGAAGGGGGAGGCGGTGAAACGGGTGAAGGAGGCCAAGTACCTGGGACTGTGGTTTGAAGAAAGTGGGGAATGGACAACTCATGCCAAGGAGAGGATCACCAAGGCCAAGCAAGCCCTCTACAGCCTTAGGCAGCGGGGAGCCATTGCCCAAGGCCTTGGTACACGCACTGCCCAGATTGCTGCAGAGGCTATTGTCAAGTCTACCTTGTCATATGGATTATGTATGACAGAGCTTTCCAAATAATGGTGGAAGAAGATCGAAGCAGTGTGGAATGAGACAGCAAGAAGTGTATTGCAAGTTCATCGAAGGACTGTGGCGGGGGTTTGTAGAGCAGAATTGGGCTGGTTGACCATCAAGGCCTACTGTGAGTTGGAAAGACAAGCAGTAATTCATCATGCTGAGAGGCAAGATGGCCACTTTGAGCTACTTGAAGAGGTAAGCCAAGCAAGTGAAGAGGAAGGGGAGAAGAATGAAGGTGAGGGAGGTGCCGGAACGACAGTTGTTGAAAAGAAAGCCAAGAGGATGAGGGCCTTAACTCGAGTAGCCAAGATGGAGTATGCAGCTGAAGGAGAAAGAGGAACAAGAGCATGGCTATGGCATAACTTCTTGACAAATGGAAGATGTTTGGTTGGACAACAACGGAGCTTAGTGATTACCAACCCAAGGAAAGAACGTTTGCTGAATGCTATTCGCTGTGGTGGACTGCCTATTGGAAAAAAGTGGGGATCCATTCAGCAGTCTGAGGTGGATAGCAAGTGCCCTGCTTGTGATGCTGAGGAAGAAACAGCAGAACACTTCCTGTTAAGGTGTCCTAACCTTTGGGAAGATCGCTTTAGAATCTGGAGTGTGGACAATGGAAGTGAAGAACAAGTCAGAAAGCTGATTATAGAAGACTGTACAACAAAGCTCCTGTCAAGTGGAAAGAAATGTAACAGAGCTCAAGAGATGGAACAATGTAAGCAAAGTTGTAAACGAGTCTGGAGATTATGGGCAGCAAGAGCAAGTTGGAAGCATGGAAGTTCTTTTGCATTTTATCAGTCTTTGGAAGTAATGTAAGCAAGGAAAAGAGGAAAAAGGAAAGGGAAAGAAAAGGATAGCTAGATGATACAAAGTTGGTCTGAAATCTCATTCAACACCTTTCACTTGTGAATTGAGTAACAATTGGGAAGGCATTGAGGATGAGGGAGTAAGAAAAGTAAGAGTACACTATGTATGTACAAGGCTTACTTTTTATGTATAGATTGGTGTTGCTCTCAGAGCAAATAAACTTTTATTACTACTACTAAAAATAATTTTTTGTATCAAAAATAATGTTTTTTTATTATTTAACAAAAAATTTTTTTTTTCACTTTTGTCAAAAAAAAATTAACTATCACTGTGTGGATACATCTTTATATAAAAGATGTAACTTCTCATTTGAGAATAAAAGTATAATTTTTTCTAATCAAAAAATACTAAATAATTACACTTTGTGACATGTCAACATATATTTATAGTTACATCAGGTGATAAAATAAGATTGCAATACTTCTACTTTCAAAACAAAGAATTGGACAAAACATGATAATTCAATATTCACCTACAGTCACAGTAGTTGTAAAATTGCAACACAGATCAGAGAAAGAAGGAATTATAAAAAAGAGAAAGGTCAGAGACAAGAGAGATAAGAAAAGAGCAAAGCAAAGCAAAGCAGAGTAGAGCAAAGCAGAGTAGAAAGAAGAGAAATAAAGGGAAAAACAACAAAAAAAGAAAAGAAGAAAAGAATGAGAAAAGGAAAAACTAATCTCTTTATCAAACATGTGTGACCATTGAAGAGTGCCTTGAGGGTTAAAAACTTGATAATTGACCCAGAGCTTGGTTTCCATTTTCTTTTCATTGTAAGACCCACTGCATGGGATGGAAATGAAAGCATAATAGCCAATGCACTTGCTTTTCTATTACCACCAACCAAAGTTCTTGATGGTAGTTGAACAATTTCTTTTTCTTCTTCTTTAACTTCTTTCTTTACATAATTAGCTGTCTACTCTATACAAAGTTTCTTTTTCTTTAGCTTTCACTTTTTTAAGGAGGGTGTTGGCTGCGCCGTACAGCTCAGATCAACTCTTTGATCAAGTGTGATTACAACACTAATTTAATTTTTCTATTTCTTCTTTCTTCACTTTTTTAAGAAAAGAAAGTAATGATTGCTTTGTGTAGTGCAAATCAATTCTGTGATCAACTGTGATTACAGACTACTTTAGTTATTTTACCTTTTAAGCTTTCACTTTTTTAAGAAGGATGTTGCTGCACCATATGGTGCAGATCAATTCTTTGATCAATTGTGATTACAAACTAAAGAAGGTGACAGCTGCACCATGCAATACAGATTAGTTATATTTGATCAACTGTTATAACAAACTAATTTAGTTTTTCTATTGTTCTCACTTATCATTCACTTTGTAAGGAGGCCCATTCCTGCACTGTATGGCGCAGATCGGTTCTTTGATCATATAACTTTCCATGTTGATAGTTATAGCGAGATATGTACCAAAAAAACACAAATTTATCCATCAAATTATTGTACTTATTTATTGTAATATAAGTAATGAGCTGTGCTGTATGGTGCAGCTCTGTTTGTTTTTTCAATTATTTATTTTTTTCCAAAAAATTTATGAAGTTGAATAAAAAACAAAACAGGATTGTCACAAGAAAGAGAGAGAGAGAGAGAAAAAGAAAGAACTGAAAAAACATACATCCAATGATGCTCCTCAATGATCCACAAAGGTACAACCAGTGATGAGGCCCACCAAGATACTGTTGTTGGTTGAATCCAACCTCAAGAATAAAAGAGTTGGTGACAAGACAAGAAGTGTATTCAAGAGAATAAAGGAAGGACATGATGGAGTGAAAAGTGTTGGTGATTTTACCAACACTTATCTCAAGACTCCTCATTTCCACGATGGTGAGAGGAGAGTTCCAGGGACTGTCAGGTGGGGTGAGCACGATGATGCTAGTATGCAGCCATTCCGTCACTTGCAAATCAATTATGAGCATTAAATGGTGTGGGATGGAGTATTGGTGGCGAAAGACAGGAGGGTGATCTCCAGTGTCCAGATGGAGAACTACTTCAGGAAGGGTACAGGAAGGTCCTGTCAGTAGAGCCTCATTCTCCTGGAGGTATTTCTCAATGGCTTCAAGAATATGCTTGTGGATGTGTTCCTTGACAGCTTTCACCAAACGTTAATGTTGGCGTCAGGTGATGTTGTGGTCCTTGGAGTGGGGTAGTGGTTCCTCAGGGTAGTCGATTGGAATGTCTGTTATGCCCATGCCAGACTTGTGCATGAAGTTGTAGCCCAGGATGATCAATTGACCATCGGGTTGAGGCAATATGGAGAACATGTGATGGAAACAGCAATCACTGAAGCCAATAGCGAGTGACTCCATTTCAGAGGCACATGTAGCAGTGGTTTCGCAGTGTCTGAGTTTGACTGTGTAGTTGGCTTGCTTGGTTTTGGCACGAACTAAGTCAACAATAGAAGGGTCCATAAAGGAGTGGCTGGTGCCAGAGTCTATGACTGCAGTAACACAACAGCTGTTGATGGTCATTGGGGTGCAGATAGGATTGTTGGGTCTGGGCATATCATCAGTGATGGTGATAGAGTTGAGAGCCCGTTGTGACTCATAGAACTCGTTGTATTCCTCCTCATTGCCAATAGAGTCTTGCTGCTCAGCAGTAAGAGCAGGTGTGTTGCTCTGTTGCTGTGTAGAAGCCATGGAGTTGAGGGAACGTGAGCTGGAAGACGACTGGTGTGCTGGTAGTTGTGCATGTGTTTGATGCAGCAGTGTTGAAGTGGGGTTGCATGTTGCAGGAGCAGAAGATGAGGCTGGCATAGCAAACGTTGCTTGAGAAGACTGCCATTGTAGCCTGCAGGCCTTTTTTTGGCACTGACCTTCTGTGTAGTTGTGTGTTTTGCAGTGTGTGCAAACAGCACCTATTGTATGGACTAATGGTGATTGCTGTCTGTTGAGGTGATTTTTCTGTATTATTATATGGCAAAAAAAATATTTTTCAGGTCTTAAAAAAAATATTTTTCTTAAAAATTAATTTTCAGTCAAAATAATAATATTTTTCCTTTAACAAAAATAATAAAAAAAATGTTTTTTAATTTCTAAAAATATTTTTTATGGCTTGAGAACCTTTTTTAAGTTCTAAAAATTATTGTTTATAAAGCATTATTTTAAGACATTTAATATAAAAAATCTACTATTAAACATTAAACAAAATACAAAGTTTCAATATCAAATTTGAGTAATGCTTTACGAAAGGTGGAAAACATTTGATCTACATCTTCATGAGTATGTCCAGGTGGCAAAAAGCAAAGTTAGATCTTGGAAAACATCTTGAGATGCACCAACCAACATAAAAAGGCCAATAAATACTTGTTTTTGTTTTCTTTGTAGCAGTTGTCAGCTTGAAGGTAGAGGGTTTGGTTGGGATGGGCTTGAATGGGTTGTTATAATGTTTGCATGAGAAAGTAAAATAAATGACTGATTACTAAATTGGCATCATGTGACCACTGATCAAAATGATAACACAGATAACGATGATGATGCCCATGATCTATCAGTCCGAAACAAGAGACACTGATAAACTTTTTGATGGTTCAGCCTTTTGGGGGAGTATGATGATGGGGAAGAGGAATGGCCTCTGTATAATCCGTAATGATGGAAATGTATTTGAAAGGAGAGGCTTTGGCTTTAGCATGATGCTTGTAATACTTCTTTTTGTGTAAATGAACAAAGTGCAAATGATCACTTCATTCCTTTTGTAAGCCTTGCAATGCCTCCACACTCTTGCATTGTTTAAAACGAACTAGAAGCTGAGCACATTGATCACATTTTCCTAATCTGGTTTGTTAATACAGAAAGCAATAACAATTATCCATCAACAGGTTGTTAGAATAAAAACAATGAATCATTCCTTTCTTTTGACAAACTCTCTTAACAAACAAAGCTTACCTTGGAAAAATGAACATATGAGAAATCTTCATGCAACATTTGCAAAAAGCATGCATAACTGATGCTTTGATCATGTCCCAGGCTTAATACCATTTCTTGATACAAGGCTTTTTGATTCAATATCATTGGAATCTGAATGACTTCAGAGTTTGGCAAGGATTCTCCCATATTGGCAAAGTACACTGTGAGCCAGGCTTTGGTTTGCGAATAGGTGGTGGAGTGCCAAACCAGGCCACAATTGCAATGAAGAGGTAAAGTGGCTCCTGTTTTCCACAAGTCCATGCAGGCATAAAACTTCTTATTGGAAAGGGCTAGCCATAATTGGATTGCTTTGTAACAAACCAGATGACCAGCCAAAAGCAATCGTTGCTTGGAGGGTGATTTACTCATATTTCTTGGAAGTTGTCTGCCTGGGACAACCTGGTGTTGTCCAAAGGAGTCAATCAAGAGACAGAATGGGATATGGTCCGTTTTGTGTACAATCATCTCACAAAAACACCAGAGGAGCTGTTCCATTATCTGGTAGGCCTTCTTTGGTTGCAGGCAAGCTTTCTGAAATGATTGCTCATTTTCTCTCTTTTGTGTTGGGTGGGTTTTGTATTTTAGAATTCGCAAACTGCCTCCCAAGATGCCCATAATGCTCTCACCTTTGATCATGTTCGATGTTTGAAAACAGTGGCAAACAAAATGCAGAAATTCCCAGAGTCTTGGAGTTATATTCAGGAGAAGGACAAAGAGAAGGTGGGCTGGGTGTTTACTCCTTACCATTTCAGAGAGAAAATGCCAAGCTCCTTATCAGATGAAACCTTGTTGGCAGCCTTGAAAGAGATTATGGGCAAGGCACCTCGAGGACCCAAGGAAGAATGTTCTGTAACCAACTTCAAAAGATTGGTAAGCTGCATTGCAATCTTTTCTTTCTCTATCTTGTCACTACTACTTTTCCTCATGAAACATGCATACATGCAGATGTGGAAACACATTGGTCGAAAAGCTATGCATGAAGAACTGGAATTGTATCATACTGAAAAAGAGATTCCTTTGGCCCACTTGGAGGAAGTCCAAGATCAGGTGAACAGTGGCGAGTATGATGAAGAGTTCTTTGAGAAACAACGCTTATCTGGAGATACTGCTTTTCATCAGGCAATTCAAGTATGCCTTTTCTAAAGTGTATTGATTTCTATGGCATTGAAGTTTAGTTAACATTTCCTTTTGCTATCTTTCATTCATTCCTTGCTGCTAGCAACACATACCCTCCGATGAACCAGCTTCTCCTCCATTCCACTCAAACACCACTACACCTCAACCCTCTCCACCTCCTTCACCAAAACCATCTCATGATATTGATAGGAAAAAAAAAAGAAAAAGCAAAAAACAATAACCAAAGACCTCTTCCAAACACCAGGCCAAAAAAGCAAAAAACCATCATCGTGGCAGACCTCCTACTAAGTTCAAAGTGATCATTTATGATAATTTACCAACACATGCTCCCTTGATGCTTGATTCCTTGGGAGTACACTGCCAAAGTAAGTCTTTTTTGGGTTATTTTTTCCAAAGAACTCAGATTGCTGTCTGTCTAATTTTCTCTCATTCTTCCCAGATCATGTGGAAAGGGTTTTGTTGATAACTACCCGTTATAATCACTTGCACTTGGCCATGAATCAAATCAATGTCTATAAACAAAAGCAACGTCAGCTTTTGATTAACTTGAAGCTAGAAACAGTTCTTGTTTTTGGGTACAAACCTCACCATTCCAACCATAACAACAAACCACAATGGTGTGAGAATGGCATCTTTGTAGCAGTGTGGAACAAAGGCCAAACACAGTTGCAGGATGATTCTAGTTCGATTACTTCTTCTCAGTTGGCCTTGGAGACATATGGGTAAAGGTAAACTAACCTTCATTGCAATGGCAACCAACTTCAGTGGTGATTCCAATCAAGGGACCTCAAGCTCAGGAAGGACAAGTGGCTGATCAGGCGAATCTCTCTTCTTCTCCTGTTCCTCCTTTAAATGTGTATCGTTATTTGCTGAACACATTCACAGAGCCTAAAGATGTGGTGTTGGCCTTTAATCCCACAACAGGTTGTTTGCCTGCAGTTTGTTTGGAAAGTAAGTTCATCCTTTTGTTTTTCCTTTCCTTGTTTCTATTGGTAATTATCAATGTTAGCAATGCGTCACTTTGTGGCCTTGTTTCCTGGTTCTGGAGTCACAAACTTAGCAGAGCATGCAAAATTATCAGCAACCACTGTGTTGGATAGAAACAAGGTACAAAAAGGTTTAAATGCTTGGAAAAAACAAAAAGTTCTAAAAGAAGATTTAGTACCAAAAAATGCAGATGATGAAGATGATGAAGTTCCAAAAGATAGTAATCAATCTGAAGAAGAAGACGAAGAACTTCCAAAGCTTCCCCCCAAAAACCACAAAAAATCAAAAGCACAACAAAATGAAAAAGATAAAAGTAAAGAAGTAGAAGAAGAAGAAGAAGAAGAAGAAGAAGAAGAAGAAGAAAGAGAAGAAGAAGAACAAGAAGATACAGAAAGTAAAAAGAACAATAATAATAGTGATGAGGATTTTTTAGATTCTGATAGCAACACATCTTCTCAATCAACCAAATCAAAAAAAGATAAAGGAAAAGACAATTAAATTCTGTTTTTGAAATATCAACTTTCAAATAACAATAATAAAAATGTTTTCTTTAATATTTATAAAATACTATTCCATTTAGATGTGATGGTGTCGACAGACACGTCACATAAGTCTACAAGAATAGAGTCAGCTGCATCGAAGTCAAGCAGTGACCAACCATTGACAGCGGAATATGACAACATGGAGAAACAAGAGAGAATCACTTAGAACCCTCAACAGAAGAGAAAGATATAAAGGTGTGTGAGCATCGTTGCTCACCTTAGAGAAAGATATAAAGGTGTGTGAGCATCGTTGCTCACCTGAGCTCTCTGTATACAGAGAGACTTACACTGTTACACACATATCCCCTCTTACAAATAAACACAAGGGGACGTGATCACTGTTACATAGAGAAAAAATAATTTATGATTTTCCTTATTAATAAAATTTGAAAAAAAAATTATTTTTGATTTTGGAAAAATAGTTAAAAAATTATTTTTTGCCTTTTCAAATTTCCAAAAGGAGATTCTCCTTTTTGTTTATACTGTGTTATAAAAAAGTGAAGAAAGAAGAAATAGAAAAATTAAATTAGTGTTGTAATCACAATTGATCAAAGAGTTGATCTGCATCATATGGTGCAGCTAACATCCTCCTTAAAAAAGTGAAAGCTAAAGAAAAAGAAACTCTCTATAAAGCAGACAGCTAATTGTGTAAGGAAAGAGGTTAAAGAAGAAGAAAAAGAAATTGTTTCTTTTTTTGTTTTGTTGTTTTTCCCTCCATTTCTCTTCTTTCTGCTCTGCTTTGCTTTGCTTTGCTCCTTTCTTATTTCTCTTGTCTTTGAACTCTCTTTTTATAATTCCTTCTTTCATTGATCTGTGTTGCATTTTACAACTATTGTAGGTGAATATTGGGCCATCATGTTTTGTCCCAATTCTTTGTTTTGAAAGTGGAAGTATTGCAATCTTATTATATCAACTGATGTAGCTATATATATTACCATGCACAATCAAGTTTTTCCAAATTTCTGGGTTTATCCATATTTTCTCACATAGAACAAGTGGGAAAAAAAGTATTTTGGAAAAACTTGAAAGTACTGGGTAATATATGTTGACATGTCACAAAGTGTAATTTTTTGGTATTTTTTGATTAGAAAAAATTATACTTTTACTCATTCAACACCTTTCACTTGTGAACTAACATAACAATTGGGAAGGCATTGAGGATGAGGGAGTAAGAGAAGTAAGAGTACACTATGTATGTACAATGCTTACTTTTTATGTATAGATTGGTGTTGCTCTCAGAGCAAATAAACTTCTTATTACTACTACTACTACTTTTACTTAAATGAGAAGTTACATCTTTTATATAGAGATGTATCTACACAGTGATAGTTAATTTTTTTCACTTTATAAAAAATAATAAAAAAACATTTTTGATACAAAAAATTATTTTTAATTTTCATAAAATAATAAATTTCAGAAAAAAATTATTTTTGATTTTGGAAAATTATTTAAAAAAATATATTTTACCCTTTCAAATTTCCAAAAGGAGATTCTCCTTTATGTTTGTACTGTGTTAAAGACTTTTCGGCTTTTATTTCATCCAAATCACCAATCTCCAATACATGGCCAGTTGGATATAAAAATTATTTTTATATCTTTTTGATCAGCATGGTCCTTTGCAAATGTTTGCAGTAAATGCAGAAGTTCTGGGTCTTTGGTTGCTAAGTGGTTGACATTATCAATAATGAACGCCAATGGCTTGTTGTATTTGTGAAGAAACCTGGCTGCTTGAGCTCTCAAGGCGGCCAATATCCTAGCTATTGGTGGCAGTGGAGGTTTTATAAATAACAAGCACAATGAGGACGAGCAGGCCAATGTGTTACAATTCCTTGCTTTTGCAACAAGGCAGCAACTACAGAGGGCTTAACAGACTGCACCGTGGGGAACATGTTGCTGGCCACAAGTGTAGCAGCTATACCGCTTGCAGCACCAAGCTGCCATAGGGTGGGCTCCTCTCGAATAGCAGCAAAGGCAACGTGGCTGACCGAAGGGCAGTTGGGAACAAGTAAGTTGACACAATCCGTTTGCTTGGGAGTTAAGACAGCGTTAGGGAATCTCAAAGACAAAGAATCCGCCTTGGCCAGGAGGGGTTAACCCCTCATTGTAAGCTTGTGTTTTGGAGGCCGTGTAGTTGGCAGGCACTGCCACTCTTTCCATCTCATGAATGTCAAATCCCCAATCCCCCAAGGCAATGCTATCTGGGCGACAGGAATCACAGCTAGCAGCCACACGGTCATTTTGGGAGAAGATACGTTGCCCAAGCATGCGGACTGCCTCACGCACATACAACTGGGGAGGCCAATGGTCATTCTGAGGCCATTCGTCAGCACAGAGGCCATACTGAAGAATGGCATTGCGTAGGCTATCGGGCACGCCTGAATGAGGGTCGCCAGCCCAGAACCACAAGAGGCCTTGAACATAATAACGATGAGCAGCAGCGATGCGCTGGCGGTCAGTCAGAGTGCCATTGGGATAGCCAACTGCGAGACCAGGGGGGTCTATGCCAACCGAGGCATTCCCACAGCAGGCATCGAACTTGTTTGCAGGAGGGTAAGAGCGGTAGCGCAGGTTTCCCCATGGTTGGTCAACGCCAGCTTCACCAAAAGCCTTGAGCTCCTCCTGCAAGTATCGCCGTGCAATCTCAAAGTCAGCAGTGTGGTAGGCAGGGGGCGGAGTGAATGGGGCCTGATTGGTGCGGTTGGTGGTCAAGCACACCCTGTAGGAGTAGGCCATTACATTCCTATCCGCTTGTCCAATATGAGTGCGTGGGTCCGGTCCCTTTGTTACATAGTGGAGCAATGTGCCGTTGGCCCACTGTGCATCCACAGCTAGCTTAAACTGGGCAGCGGAGCTCCCAATAATACCTCCATAAGACTCGTTGTAGGTGGTGCGAGCCTCCCGTCCCCACGTGTAACTCACTCCCGCCCCCATCATCACCTCTCCTTCGTAGGAAGCGTCCACCACCACCGCATTCCTGGATAATGCAAAACTTCGCCCGTCCACCGTATGTAATCTGCTTATCCGGCGACCTCCTACCACTTGCACGCCGGCTGGTCCCTCTTGCATGCGTGCTCCCAGCACCACTGGTATACCCGCTTCCTCCAGCATGCTCCAAAAAGTTCTGTTGCCCACCCAGTTATCAGGCTGCCAAACCGGATAGCTGACACCATAGTGCGCCGCGTTGGTCATGGCCCATTGCAATAGCTTCCCGGTCAGTCTTTGTTCCACTCTAAAGTCTCGCATTCCAATGCCTCCTGCGGTGACCATGCCTCCTATTTCCCTGGTTGGCTCTATGAGCAGCACTCGCACCCTACTGTTCACCTCTACCGCAGCCAGAGCGGCTGAAATGCCAGCAGGGGTTGCTCCATACACCACCACATCCCACTCTTCTTCTGCCCTCACTTCACTTGCTGCCAGTAGCAGGACCATAAGCAGTTGGAGGCGTTCCCGCACAAACATGGCAATGAACAGCAACAGCAGCCAGGCCTTGCTGCTTCTTCTTTGTTGTTCGTTGTAGGTTCTTTTTTCTCTTGCGAATTCCGTCGACATGGTGGGGGCCTCGCCATTCTAACCTCCTAATAGGTTGCATAAATGCAGGGGGTGTCGGTGGTACCCCCCAAGCAAGCACACACTCTGCGGCCAACGGCTCCCCCAAACACCACCACCACCACAACGACAAACAACACGACAACGGTTTTGTTTGCCAGGCAGCAGCAGCAGCAGCAGAGGAAGAGAACGGCGGTTGCAGTGGACCCCCTTGCCAGACAGACAGACAGACAGACCTGTCTTTGCCAGTGTTGTTGTCATTGTTGTCCTTTGGTTTGCGTGGAATAACAACGGCGGCAGGAGGGTAGCAGCTAGCAAAGTAAAGGTGGAGAAAGGGAATCGGTGAACGGTTCCAAGCAACCTCTCTCGCCGTCATGTCTGAAGTGAGGAGCAGGAACTCGATAAACGGACTGGAAGCGTCTTTGGACCTCCTCCGCTCGATGTTTGAGGAAAGTGACATTGACAAGGTTCTCTTCGTGGCCTTTTATTCTTTCCAATATTCTGGTGTTCGCTGCTGACTGGATGGGGTCGGTGGCGGCCTCTTTCCCCCTCCTTTCTCCTATTCACAGGATGGCTGCCTGAGCAAAGAAGAGCTTCACACAATGCTGAAAAAGTTTAGGCGTGTCTCTCAGGTTGGACCCGATTGGGACGCCGATCAGCTTTTCCCGGTGCTTGGTGCGCACTCCCATTGTGTCTCACACAAGCACTCGACCATAGTTATTTGAATCTTTGCAGCTGGCCGAACAAGCTGGGTTCGCTGCTTCCTAACCTATCCTCCTCTCCTTCAATAATCATCAGACTCTGACAATGATGGCAAGATAAGCTGGGCAGACTTCCAGAGAGCCTTTCAAGTCGGTGCAGGAGTAACCGAGCGAGAAAATGATGAGCAGTCCGAGTTTGATCAGGAAGAGGTATTGGAGTTGCAGACCGAGCATGGCGCTGGATCAGGAATCGAGGTAGGTTGAGTTTGTTGGTGTTGGTGGGTTCTCGTTGGTTTGCTGTGGTATTGGCCCAGTCTTAACGTTGCATCCTGGTTTGGCTCTTTTCCTCGTTTCAGCAATCGCAAAGTGTAGCGGAACTCAAGCGCGAGCTGCAAACCTATCGCCAAGAGCGAGACAAGCTAAAAGAGGTAACATCTTCATGGGTGCTAAACCACCTTGCATAATGTAATATCACTGATATAATTCACTTTGATGTACAGCAACTAAAAATCTTAGAGGGACAGTTGGATAGACAGGCATTTGAACTGGAGGAAGCACAATCACTTCTAAAAGAAGGTAACAAGAAGGACGCAAGTACTCAATTAAACAGGAAAAAGATGATGGATCTCTCTTCCCAGGTAAAATAATCTCAACTGTCAACCATCCTTCATTTCTCATTACTTATCCTGTGCGGCTGATCCAGGTGGAATCTTTAAAAGATAGTGAAAACAAGTTAAATGAACAAATCGAAGTTTTAAAAAAAGAGAATATTAAGCTGCGCACACAGAACGATGGTACGACCTCTTCTTCAGTATCAAATGCACGCTTTTGCTTATTGCTGATAACCTTCGACTCGGAAAGAGCTTTTGCAGCAGACGAAACAACAATTGAAAGATAGCGAACAAAAAGTTGCAGACCTTAGCGCACAACTGGAAGAAGTAAAATCGGACGCTGCCCTTAAAAAAAAGTTTGAAGATCAGCTGCTCAAAGTACTCTGCGTCTGCGAACTCAATCTTTACTCTTCATCAGTGATTAACACAGTTGCTTTTGGGTCGTCTCACAGCTACAGGAAGAGAAAGAGCGTACAGAAAAAAATCTGGAGGAATCACTGACGTCAAGCTTTCGAGCACAGATCCTAGCCCTAGTGAAAGAAAAAGAGGGTCTTGAGAAGGCTCTAAAAGAGACCAGAGCAATCAATGACTCTCTGAAGAATCGACGTAAAGAAGCGGCAACACCACCACCTTCTGGTGAGGTTTGTCAGGTATTCCTTCTCCTCCATTCAACAATTGTTTTATTATGTCAGTGTGTTTGTGACATCCTTAATTTTCATTACATTTTACTTTGCTTTCTCGCTTACCTTCTTCTTTGCAGTCCTTGGCTTCAGAACTGGGAGAGCTAGAGGATGTACATGAAGTTATTCCGTTTGAAGGGGAGGATAGCTTGGATAAGCTTTCGGGAGGGGGCCTGGAAGAGTCTCTCGGTCCAATCTCGGTAGATGAAGGTTATGGCGGCAGTGTGGTTGATAATGGGCATACTTCAGACAACTTTGATTTCAAGGTATGTTAATGTTGCGATTAATATTGTTATTACTTTCATCACTCTTCCCAAGTCTTATCCTCGTAACGAGACTGACTACCGATTACCTCAGAACGTTCCAAATTCTGTGCTTCTCAAGAAGATAGACGCATTTAAACGTAAGATAGAAATGGAGAGAAGCGCTCGGCAGGAAGTAGAGAAAGAAAACGGGGAGCTTCAAGAAAAGGTGCAAGAATTGACCTTTCAGCTGGCGGATGAGTCTCAAAAAGTGGAGCAGCTAAAAAACGAGAGAGACGCGCTTGAGAAGTCAGTCACAGAGGGAATGGAGGAAATGGATCGGGAGAAAGACAAAATGGTTTTAATTCAAAACCAATTACAAAATAATTTGCTGAAAGAACAAACAGAACTGAAGGAAAAGTATGACGCGTTACGAGCAGAAAAATCACAACTAGAGGCACAGTTAGAAGAAGCAGAAAACAGGTTTGAGGAGTATCAAGAGGACTTATCGGCAGCTCAAGAACAGAACGAAAAGTTGGAGGATGAATTAAAGAGGTTACAAGAAGAACAACTACAGATGAATTCATCTCTAAAACGGCAGGCTGAGCAGCTCGCGGAAAAAGAAGCACACTTACAGCAGCTGGACCGCATCATGAAGAACAACGAGAAAAGGATTTGTGACCTTGATGCTGAACTTGAACTTAAACGGATTCAGCTTGAAGAGAAGTCTCAGCAACAGCAGGGTACATCTGAAGGCCAAGATATAGAACTCAACAAACTCCAACAACAACTTATAGCACTTCAACGACAGTCCACACAAAAAGACAAAGCCTTAGAAGAACAACACCAAGCACATCAAGCCTTGGTTGAGCAATACAATCAAAAAACAGATGAACTGAAAGCTAAAGAGGAAGAAGTCAAATTGCTCCGCGAACAGCTAGAAGCTTTTGACCAAGAAAAAGAAGGAGGAGCAAACAGAGAAAAGGAAAAGCAAGAGAATCTAACCCGACAGCTTCAAGAGCAGGATGATATTATTAAAAAGCTCAAGGCGGATAAAGATGTACTTCTACGTCAGAGAGACGATGCTTTAGCGGAGCAACAACGGATATCTCAGAACCTGGAAAACCAAAAACTGGAGAACGAGCGATTGGTAATGCAGAAAACAGATGAGGTGAAAGCGAAAGAGATAGAAGTCAAGAGGCTTCAGGAAGAGCTTAAAAGAAGGACAGAAGAGATCAGCCAGCACCAAGGTGAAAGGATGGATCAAGTGCAGGCAAAAGAGGCAGTGGAACAAGCTGTAGCACAAGTACGGAGTGAAGAAAAACAACAGCGCGAGAAGCTACTTCAACGACTTGAAGAAAAAGAAAAGCTGATACAACAGCTCCAAGAGGAGGTCATGGAACTTGGACAAGCCAAATCCTTGCAATATGCACGGCCTGGCAGTATGTTGCCATACGACAAGGGGAACGAACGGTCATCTTGGTGGAATGCTTCGGTCATTGTCTTTGTTCCCTTTGCTCTTGTTGCATGTTTAGTGGTTACGGTACGCATTATGCTTGCCTTGGATGATCATATGTTTCTCCGGCCTTCTTGAGCAGAGAGCTTCTCACAGCTCTGCTCCGCCACTGTTTTAATAAAACGTCTTTGCAGAGAGAGAGAAAGAGAGAGAGATTCTCAGAGAGAAGAAGGGGGACAAAAAAAAACAGCAGCTTGTGAAAACACTTGCAGCGCTCACGCGATGGATAGCGCCGTTGTGAAGGAAGAGAGAGATTCTCAGAGAGAAGCTCAGTGGGGGGCAAATCAACAACAGTGGGTGCTTGAGGGGTGCTCCCCCCTTGAACAACGAAAAGAAAGAAGAGAGAGAGAGAGATGGGAGCTGACGGAACCCTTTTGACCTTATGATCTTTGCGCCGCCCTCACTCTGACCGCCAGTTTTATCCCCCCCTCCCCCCGCTATCACTTACTTCTGCCACCATCATTTGTTTGCTTTTCTTCCGTTTGGTTACCGAAGATTGGCTCACCTTGCTGGCAAGCAAAACAACAGATGTCACTGCTACCTACAGAGGAGGAGCTTACAAGTGGCCACTCTACTTTTCACCATTGTGGCTCTCATGATAGCGTGTGCTTGCTAGCTCAAGACCACTCCACCTTTGCAAGGAAAGAAAGAACGTCGTGGTTCCTTCAGCAGCTGTTGGCACGCAAAAGTGACCCTTCAGCAGAGTTACTGCCGAGCACACAAGACCCTGAGTCACGACGTGCAAATGATCACTTTACCAACAACGCTACCGCGCTAGCTGCTCACTTGCTTTACTCCTACCAGTCGGGGCAACAGGAAGAGGAGGAGGAGGAAGCTGTGGAGCTGCCTCCACCACCCTACTGCCTGTTATCAGAAAGTAGTAAGGACACGTTTTTGAAGGAAGGGCTGCTGCTTCGCTGCTCCAAACAACAGCGCAAGCAACAGCGAGCACAAGAGGAAAAACTACAACGGCTGAGGCAAGCCAAAGGAGAGGAGGATAGGGAACCCTCCTCAGCGGCGCAGCCTACATCAACAGCACCAGTCCTAGCTTTGCATGCCCGCTCCCAAGTTGCCACCATCTACTGCAAGTATCGTGTAGTGTTCAGTTTAGATGTGAGCCCCTCCATGGCTACTTTGTGTGCAGGCAATGATACCATCGTCTTGGACCAGGTTCTGCCCGCTCTAAAACAATGTTTACTGGATCTGGTGAAACCCATCACTGTTCCTGCTCTCAACCTTCAAGTACGTTAGCTCTGTATTCATCTCAAGTGCTGTGTACTAATGCTTGCTTTGCTGTTGTTGCGCCCCGTAGATCGTACCAGAACTTTATATCTCCGTAATAGCACAAGGGACGGCCACGACCACATTTAGTACTCTACTCCAAGGTTGTTTACTCACTTCGAGCAACGTGCGGCCCGTTATTCGCAAGCTCAAGGCGCAGCTTAAGCAACTAGAGTGTAGTTTTGCTCGCCTGTATCAACAACAGTGCGTTCTCCTTTCAATTCTTCGTTGTTGTTTTCTAGCTTGTTCCTTGTTTTATTGTGTTATTCGACGCGTTTGCTTTTTCCCTTGATCCTCTTCTACTGTTCTACTCTTTCCTATTCCCACATCTGAAAGCTTTGAGTGAACAACAACAGGCTTACTCCTCTGGCTCCTGATCTAAGAAGCACATTACAAAACTCTGTGTTTGCTCTCACCATGTTACCCCGCGATGCGTGTCCAGTTATAGTTCATATCCTTTTAAGATTGATTGTAATGTAGATTTGATAGTGAGATAGCTGAGGTATGCTCGACAACAATTACATCCTTAACCACTTGTACTGATGACAGATGGGGTCTCCGCACTGCCGGACCTTCGGTCCTATGACAACTATGTTATGCTGCTTAACAGAGAGGATATTGCTTGTTCTGTCATACAGTTAGACTCCAACAGGGCTGTGCATTGCCTTTTTGGCTATGTTCCCGATACAGGTCACTCCTCGTTGCTCTTCTCCTCCTCATCTTCCTCCTCTTCCTCTTCTTCTCTGATACACTTAGACCCAAATGATAATGCTCACTTGTTTCCTTAAAATCTATAGAAATGCTGCGTTATCTATCGCTACACACAGGGGGTAATTTCATGCGGTTAATCCAAGACTGTGCCAATAATTTCCAACTGCTATACGAAACGGACGGGACTACAGGAACACGTGCGAGATTTTATGCTTGTATGAGAGCCACCGCACTACAATTCAACCTCCTATTGAAAGACTTTTGCTATTTCAAAGAGCAAGAGCATGGGTTGAATCTTGACAAAGGGCAAGAAGACAATGAGTACCCAGATCTCAACATCCCGTTCCCTTGGAATACCGACCACGCTGCTCCTCCACAACCCTCTGCTATATTGGGCCGGAGCAAGACTAAATGGAAAGAATATGACCTGCCGGAAGTAAGCCTTTGGCAATTGCTCGATGTTAGACTTCAAGAAGGGTTCTATCTAAGCGGGATATCATATGACTCTGAACAGTCATTCTCCCTGGGGCTCTCGCTCGCATGGCAACCTGACGTTGTTATCGAATATAGCGTTGAATGCAACGACCCCAAAGCACAAACGGGCAAGGTTATGCAGATCACCATTAATGTCCTTGCATTCCCACAATTTATTCATCGGTTTGACCTATTACAGAAAGGGGGTGTATGTATCCCAACCTATATACAGCCACGACATCAACATCTAACGCATTCTCTGTCTCTGTCTCTGTCTCTGTCTCTGTCTCTGTCTCTGTCTCTGTCTCTGTCTCTGTCTCTGTCTCTGTCTCTGTCTCTGTCTCTGTCTCTCCGCAAACAGGCGCACCAATTAACGTTGGGGCAAAGCTCCCCATTACACAAATTCCTGCACCAACTGAGCCAAACGGATAGAGTTCTGCGTTCCCTGGTTTCCAAAAGTAACTTAATGACTACCCTTTGTCGCAGTACCACCCTAAAGCAAGATGAGAACACAGATCGTCGCCAACATAATCCCTTAGAAGAGGCTAAGAAAGAATTTTCTTCCCTTCTACCATCACTACGTGGACGGTTACACCGATGGTTTAGTACTGAAAAGGTGGAAGTCGTCCTCAAAGAGGATAATCTCTTTTTCCTTCATTCAGGCTGGGACTCTAACGCTAATACCTGTATGTCTCTCTCTCTCTCTCTCTCTCTCTCTCTATCTCTCTCTCCCCTCGTGACCTTCCTGTGATTCTATTCCTCCTATTTTATTTTTCTCACGATAGCTACCATAAATTTGTTTTTTTCTCCTAGCTGGAACAGGAGGAGATTTTCAGTATCGGAGAGCTCGAGAAGCACTGCTTGCCTTTTGTACAAAATGGAGCACTTTTAACTTTTCTCATTCCATATTCGTAAAGCTGTTGAATGCATGCGACCGTTCAGCAACATCTGGCCTTGGAGGATCCTATCCACAGGTAGATTAACTTTCGAAACAAAAATCAAAAGTGGCTAATATCTTCACTTGTTGCAGAACTCCATTGGTGCCTTCTGTTTGCTACGCTTAAGTTGGGAGACTAACAGCCTTGTGGCATTACATTTGGCATACTTTGCACCAACTAGCACTAGGATTAGCTCTTTTGCTGAATTCAAGCAACAACTAGCAGAGGCGACTGTTCCTGTGGTACGTAAGCTTGTACCTTCTCTATAATTCCCAGTTTGTGGACAATCTATTGTACGCAAGAACCAACCTCATTGCTTCTCTTCTCTATAGGACGAGTATGCATATTACAAGGGCCATGAATCTCATTCAAGGATCTGCCCTTTCTTCTTTTGCTCGAAGCTCTTTCGTCCCGTTCTCATTCGTTATGATCCGCAGTCTCTTACTTCTGCGGAAGAAGAGGCAGTAGCCACAGATGTCAACAAATTTGTGCCAACAGCACCATCTCCTACAATGCCACTACTCACCTCCCATCTGTGGAAGCGGCGATGGGCATGGGTAATGTCTGCCTCTCCGGATACTCGAAACGTTGCCACAGAACTACTAGTAGCTACTCGTATCCGAGAACAGTGGTTGCCCACTTCCACAGCCTCCAACTTTGTATCATTTGTTAAGGTTAGTTCGGGTCGTAGCCCATTTACATAATGGCGTTGCCATGTACGCTTTCGATCAAATAACATTTTTCACCTTAGGACATTCACTTACGAGTATCAAGCACGCATTCTATGCCTCGCGGCTTGCCGTGTATTCTCCAATACGTTCTCTATCACAGGGAACCTAATATCATAGCCACTGAGTTATGGATGGAACCGCAGTATGGGTACTATTTTTGTTACTGGTTCCTATTCTCTCCTGCATCGTTGACTCACCTTATTCTCTCCCTCTCCCTCTCTCTCTCTCTCTCTCTCTCTCTCTCTCTCTCTCTCCCTTCCCAGGAAATTCCAATTCTTAGCCCACCACAAAAGACACACCATTGCCAGTGTAAGTAAAGTGCCATAATTACTAATATGAATTTCCTACCTCCCGAGTGCCTTTATCCAGGTTTTTCTAAGTCTAACGTATGTATTCTCTATCAAGGAGGAGCTGTTTGATTGCCTTGTAGCCGAACTTCATCACGCCGACGGAAATATAATTTCGGCATTATGTTCGTTTGATTACATAGCTGAACAAGTGAACAACCCACAAGCAAAAACGGATCCAGTAAGCAATCTATCCAATGGGCGCAGAAAAACCCGCCGCCAACGGGATGCTACACAATATTGGGTAGAGGTATGCCATTACCCATTTCTAACTCCAATGTTTCCTTTTCTTCTTCTTCTTTTTCTTCGTTGAATACAGTTAGCTAACTCTCACAACACCAGCGGCCCCGTATCAACTTGCATAGTTTAATCGCGTTTGGCACTCATGCAGAAGAGACATATTCTCTATTGCAACGGCTGCCCAGTGCAGTGGTACCTGAAGCGCCGAGTGCTGCACAACCAAGCACCAAAGCAAAATCCGCGAAGCGGGACTCTCCACTGACCTTATTTCAGCAGATAAACGCAGGCATCCACACTATGCTTAGTAAAACCCTCTACATTCTTTCTGATTGCAGGCTCCCTGTCCATGAGGATAACTATTGCACTGCTGTTATCAGCCCTCGCACTGCAGAACATGCCCAACCTGGGAGCCATGTTAGCCTTATGGCTTCTAAGATACATGACCTGAAAGGGTATATCTTCTTAGTTATCTTCGCTACTCCCTTTTGTCTCTTATTCCTCACGCTCTCTTCCTTTTTTTTTCTGGCACACCAAAGCTACCAATGCTTTGCCAAATTAATGAGCAACACTAGAGTAGTGCTGGCTGTATTGCCACCACTCAATTCCCTCCAGGAGGATGGGGCAGATACCGTTACAATTCATTTCTACGAGTGTGCCAAAGAACGTGTTGGGCATCTCTCGAAAACACACCCCTATTCTGAGTACCTATCCTATCTCTACTTTAATTGTAATGCCTGGCGAGAAGTTAACCCTATTGCTGTCTTGTTGACATGAAGTGCGATACACTTCCTCTTCAATGGTTCCTCCTCATCTGATGTTAGTGAAGAAAACAAGAGCGAGTTGGAGAAATCCAGTCCCGAGCCTCTACAGCCGTTGACAGGCAATAACCCCATACTTACCACCTCTGCAATGCTTTTCTGTCAAGCTGTACGACAGCTCTACGAGCGCAACTTTGTAAAAGCAGTCTACACCGCTTTGAGAGATGGCATCCCAGTGCATCCGAACGACTTGGAACGTGCGCACAATTGTTGCATCTCATATCCACTTGAAGTACGTAGTAGCTGGAGTTCTATGTTCTTATGGATAACAGGTCGCTGTAACCTAAGAAAGAGAGAGAGAGAGAGAGAGGAGAGGAGAGGAGAGGAGAGGAAAAGGGGGAGGAAGAAGAAAAAGAAGTGGTTTTATTGCTTTTTGTTCTCTAAGAATGTTCCGAATTTATCAAGGTCGATATCACGCCCTTCGTGCTAACTCGGAAAGAAACACAAGATATTGTACTAAAACGAAGGAAGCGTGCAACCAGCATGCCTCCTACTTCCGTCCCATCTTCGGCCTTTGAGCCATGGTCAAAAGAAGCCGAGAGCGCATCAGCAAGGTAATGAATTGACCGACCACTATGGAGACCAATACTCCACTCCATGCCCTGTTCTGGTCTGTCTTGGCTAACTTTTTGAGCAATCTATTGCCCTTCTTCCTTGCATCCTGTGCAAAACTGATAACAGGCAGCAAGCTGAAAAGCAACAGTTATTGCAAGAATATCAACAAACTCTTCAGGAGCGGTTTTATGACTGCATGCACCTGACGTTTGTCAAATCGAAAGACGGAAAAGGTAGAGAGTTTTTCTTTTATGCCCAACGCCTTTCTACGGCAACCGGTGTGGAAGATGAGGCAGGAGCTGAGGAAGAAGGAGAAGATGACGAAGAGGCGGAGGCCCATGGCTATGATGAAGAGCACGCTCTTTTTTGGAAAGAAGAAGAGCAGTTCTTCACACCTACCCGAGAGTATCGTAGTCCTCTCATCAAATCAGACGATGAGTATGACATCGAGTTGGTGTCTTCCTCTCCCATAAAAAGCCAGGTCACTGCTTCCAGCAATCGGCTGCGCCAACAACAAAACTACCATTCCCATCATAGTGGCAGTTCCGCCCACACCTCTACCTCCCAACTTGCCAGTATTCTTGACAGAAAGCACAGCAGAAAGTTGCTTATCTATCCCTTTCCGCTGTTCCTGCAAGTTGAGTGCTTGCTGCGGATAAACCATCATGGAGGCAAACCCTACTCCCCTGAGGCGGCTAATTTGCCATCCCCTACTTTTCTCTTGCCACAGCCTTCACCGCCATCCGGCAGTTCCTTTATCTCTCCTCCTCCTACCAGTGTAAGCGCCATGCCAGCCTTTTTAGGTTCGCCACCTCTACCTTCTTCTTCTTCTTCTTCTTCTTCTTCTTCTTCTTCTTCTTCTTATGGAGGCGCCGGTGGACGACGGAAGCGCGCTGCAACCATAGTGGGTGCTGGCACTGCTGTGGACAGCGGTGGCAAAACGACCTCCTCTTCGTGGGAGCAGGTCATTCCTGTGGAGGGAATTCCCACACCGGAGCTCATACAAACAGCCCTCGCTGAAGCTGAAGCAGAGCTGCCTGGCATTGATAAAGAGGTCCTCTCAACCCAGAATTGGAGCCATAATCGCGTGCAAGTCATATTACGCTTCACTGCAAGAACGCTGGCCCCCTTGTCCGTCACAGGCGATTCCTTCAGCCGATTCCACCTGGAGGAATCGGCCAGGCTATTGCGGCAGCAGCGTCGGGCCGCCACCGCCGCCGCCGCCACCACCACCAGCAGCAGCTACGGCAAGAGACAGTATCACCAAAGAGAAATATCTTCGAATCGAAGGGCCTTGTCTCTTTCTTCCTCTCCAATCCACTCGATAGACAGCGACTCGCGGCACAGCTCTCTTTGGGCAGCTGGTCGTGACGGCTCCTCCATCAGCGTCTCTGATGTGGTGGATCTCTACGATGACGATACATCCAACAGTAGTGGCTCTGACATAGAAACTGAGGAGGAGGGTCAAGATCACAACGCATTGCTTCCTTCCGTCATGTCCTACACTCAACTACCCCACCCCTTCTACCTCGTCATGACTGCTTTGCAGCAAAGGATATCCTCTCTGGTATCTATGGAAGTGCTGCATCTGCTTCGCCTTAGCACCAACGCGCAGCCAAGCCTTTTGGCAAAAAGGGCTACCCTCGATACCGTGCTGTCTAATATTGACTCTCTTCCTTTTCCTCTGACTTGGAGCGATACGATCCGTTTGCCATTCCTTGAACGCAAAGAGGGCATGAAGCTATTTCTAATGCAACTTCAAGAATCCTGCATTCTCCGCTTGCTACGGGTCGGCAATGTGTTTATCGCGGTCAATACTTGTGAGTTAGTGGAAAGGCTGTCCAGCCCTAGTACCTCCGCCATCAACAGCAATCAGAAGAAACCTAGTTCAGCAACTGCTGAGCATGACAAGGCAGTTACCGGCATGGAAGCTTCTTCGTTAGCTAGAATATTTCCTCCTACCAGCAACAGAAACCATGAACAAGCATCACCACTGACACCAGAGCTACAGTTTTGGCTCATCCTTATACCACAGACAACAGAGACACAAAACTTGGTGACCCTGCGTTTTCACACGCGCGACCTGTCAGAGAACCAGCGCACTCTCGTCATGGAGGCGGCTCGTTCAGCTGTCCACGAGGCCTGTCGCCGAGTCAACCAGCTCTTGTTGCTGTGGTCCTTGTACAAAACCAACCACTGCAGCCGTTTGCTGGTAGCCCCCTCCCCCGACGACAGCGACTATGCCCTCTTATCCATGCACTTGCATCCATCCGCTTGGAAAGGTTCCGGTGGGCGGCCTCGTTCTCCTCGTGCACGCTTATTGCCAGATAGCTTTGTGCAGCACGTTGGCGCTCACAACGTTAATCCTGAGTTCTTCTCCATTGATAATGACGACGAGAAGAACATTACCAAATACGATTCCTATTTTGCTTGCCCTCGTGTTCACGTCATCGAACTGCCCCTTCATCAACGAATGAGCCCTGATAAAGTAGTTAGCGCTATTATAGGTT